>JACDJE010000322.1:0-29057 GCA_016647715.1 Pavo muticus | reverse complement strand
AATAGCGCCTCGGGGGAGGATGGACAACCTAAAGGTTAAATATTAAGGAACAAAAACTTCTAATATATGTAAGAGGAATTTTGCTCTCCAACCTGTCTCATTAAAGTTATTAAAGTGGAACTTCTAAGATGAAGCCTACTCAAGTGTGTAATTGTTTGTAGGGAAAGCGCCTAATCTATAGCGTACTGCATTTTGTCAGCATATTGTAGAAATGCATAGCGATATAAACACACATTAATCCTGTAATTAAAATTGCATTAGGCATAATGTGCTTTCATTAGGAAGAACATTAGCTGTTTTTAGCGATGATTTCATAGAACGTTTGTGTTCCCTCAAGCTGGCTAACAAATGTCTTCAAGTCTTGTACAAAAAAAGAAACAATCTTCAACCCTGTACCTAATTTAGAAGACTGTGGCATCTATTTGTTACAGTAGTTAATATTTAATATAATTTGACCTCTGATCAGCCTGTTCTTTATTTAAATCAAAACCTATCAAACTTTGAAATTTCTACTGATCAACTGATTACAGATTATGCAATTCACCTTTGAAATTTGCCTGATAAATATTGGCTGAATTTAGAGCTTCTATTTGTCATTTAGAGTTGTGAGCCTTATTAATGATCTAATTAATAAAACAACATCACCATCTTAAGTGTTGGAAGGGACCTCTAGAGATAGAGTCCAACACAGATGCTAAATCAGGTTCCCTTCAGCGGGTTGCACAAGTAGGTGTCCAGGTGGGTCTTGAGTATCTCCAGAGAAGGAGAGCGCACAACCTCTCTGGGCTCTCTGTTACAGTGTTCCATCACTCTAACACAAAAATTCTTCCTTGTGCTCTTGTGGAACTTCATGTTTTCCGGTTTGTGCCCATTGCCTCTTGTCATGTTGCTGCACACCACTGACAAGAGCCTGGCTCCCTCCACTTGACTCCTGCCATTTGGATATTTATAAACAGTGATGAGATCCCCCTCTCAGTCTTAACTTTTTCAGACATTAAGAGTCCCAGCTCTCTGAGTCCTTCCTCCTGAGAGAGGTGCTCCAGGCTCTTAATCATCTTCATAGCCCTCTGATGGACTCTCTCTGAAAGTTCAATGTCTTTCTTGAACAAGGGAATCCAGACACAGCACTCCAGATGTGACTTCACCAGGGCAGAGTAGAGGGGGGAAGATAAACTTCTTTGACCATAAAGAAGTCCATGCTTGTCTTAATGCACTCCAGGATACCTTTGGCTACCTTCTTGGTCTCGAGCACTCTGCTGGCTCATAGCCAACCAGATCCTTTTCTGCTGAGCTCCTTTCAAGCAAGTCAGTACCTGCTGCATGTGGCTATTACTCCCCAAACATATGGTTCTGCACCTGCCGTTGATGAATCTCGACAGGTTCCTCTTTGTCCAACTCTCTAGCCTGTCCATGTCTTGCTGAATGGCAGCACAGCCTTCTGGTGTGTCAGCTGCTCCTCTCAGCTTCTTATCATCAGCAAATTTGCTGAGGGTACTCTCAAACCTTTCATCCAGATCATTTAACAACTCAGGAAACCAGTACCAGTTCCTTGGGAACACCAGTAGCTAAAGGCCTTAAACTAGACTCTGTGCTACTGATCATAGCCCTCTGAGCTCTGCCAGTCAGCCAGTTTTCAATCCTCTTTGCTATCTACTTATTGATCCTGTACCTCCTAAGTTTACTTCTGAGGATGCTATCAGAGACAGTGTCAAAAGCCTTGCTGAAGTCAAGGCAGACAATATGTTTGTAAGCAGGTGATAAAGTTATGAGGAAAATGAGTAGCATAAAAATAATAATAAAAAAACCCTATAGTATTGCTATATACTGATTTATTGGTGGTTCTTATAGAAAATGTGGAGGTTTGTTCTTGGGTTTAAGCACGGCATACTTGAGGCTATGGCTTGCTTGCTGCCACTGCTTGTCTGCTGCCCTGCCTAGGAGGCAGCCTGTCCTGCACTGGATCCAGTGTACAACTATAACTTATTCAGTAGTTTATGAATGGGTCTTCTATTTCACCTCTTCCAAGAGAACTTCAGAACTTCATGTGAAAGTCGTCAGTGTAAACTTTCCTGTCTACAAAAACTTGGTTTGTAGTTTTCTGTTTGTGCTGTAAAGGCTCCTAGAAAACACTGCAATTTCACATAGGACTAATTCAGGACTAACATTTTAGCTGCAGTATTTGGAAAATGCACTTTAAGCAGTTTCCAGCAGAGAATTGCCAACACCACATAGGACTGAAATGTTCAGAAAGTATCACTAGGCACTAGAAGATAGAGCCGAAAAGGATGAAAAATGGAAGAGCTGGTCAGGTGTTAGCAAGAGAGCAGAGAATGGGAAGTGGAGGGTCCCTAATTTCAGTTACTAGTTATACACATAAAATTACAATTTTCCACTTGCTATCAGACTTTGTTTAATTATCATAGCAATACTGATTAGTGAGTTACAAGATATGGATGTAACTGATGCAAATTGAAACCATCTAGATCTGTTTTTTATAATAGCGCCTCTTGTATTTGCGTAAATACTTTTTTGCTTTCTGAAGAGGTGCTAAATAGTGTGGAGACAATGTGAACAATCATAAGCACATCACAGTGTACAAAACAGCATCACATTTTACAAAGTCAATTCAAAAAAATTCAAAAACGGGCTTTGAAAGTGGATTGTGACTCCAAAGGGTACTTTGCTAATTTGTGTGCTGCTGGAATTGGAGTTTCTATTCTATTTTGTCACTAATACTGCTGTAACTTGTTAATGGCACAGTGGATTCACGGGGGATCCACAACCTTGAGCATGCCTTCATGGACAAATTGAGAATATAAGAGTTACAATGGTATTTTCTGTCTGCCTTTTCCAGGTCACTTGGCAGCACTTAAAGAGTCAGAATGACTAATAAAATCAAAGTACTTTTGCAGTTTTGCGAGGGGCTTTACTTAACACTAGACTGTTTTTCATCTGAAATAGTAAGAACCGTCTTTCTGAAATGACAGTTTAATACAAAGCTGTAGAACACCTTGTTGGATCTGACTTCTGCCCTGTTTACAGTACCCAAATACACTCATTGTAATGTACTTTGGCTGTTTTACTTCATTATTGGTTGCTTTGTGTTTTAATTTATTTTTTACTTTCATAAACACTGTATGTTTTTACTAGATGCTACCAGTTTTGGGTTGTGTTTTTTTTTAATTATTTAGGAATTACATTAGGAATTCTGGCTCAATCTGTATGCTTAAATTCAGGATGCAAGTATTCCTGGGCAGGGACATCCTCTGGGAACAAGGTCGGAAGCAAGATATTGCATGGTCCCACTTGTTGGACTCAGAGTCTCCCAGAGCTTTATGGGCAATCAGTCAAAAAATACCACTTGCTTAGTTGAGACATCAAGTTTTTGTAACACTACTACTCAAAAAAAAAAAAATATAAATATGCAGAGCAGAGTGGAGTTATGAACTGAACCATAAATATGCTTTTCTGCCTCCTCTTTTTTTTATGACAGTGGTTATTTATTGAGATAGTTGGCAGTTAGTGTAACTTCTGGATATGAAATTGTGAATTATTTGATCAGGCCTAACAAAATTATGCAGGAGTGTTTGTTCATTAGAAAACAACTTCCAAATTGGTGAAGAGAACTAAAGAACTGATGACTAGAGTCTTGTTTTCTATTTCCATCCTTCATGTTATCTCTCTCATAAACCTCTTTTATAAGAACTCCAAGCAAGTTATTTCCTCCTTTTGTGTTTGAGGACTACTTGACCTATTAGAGTCCTAGTACAGTGTCTTCTGTGCTACCATAATGGAAAGAATAATTGGATTTTGTTTTCACTCTGACTGCTGAAAAACAAATAGTGATGAGGATGGATATTCCCTCATAAAAGCACAATTATCTTTTCTTCTGCTGAAAGTTCATTTTGAGCAATCTTTTGTTGTGAGCTTATAGTAAGTGCAAGTTTTAATTTTGCTCTTCCTCCACACTTTACTGTTGTTAGCCTCGTCTGTCCATTTTGTTCTCTACATTTGTGTCTGAATTTAAAGACTTCTCTTCTGATATCAGCCAGTTCATGACAAAAGAACCCAAAGTTCTCAACTGGTTGTTTTTCAGGAGTGCTGCTTTAGCAGTGCTGATGGACGCATCTTACTTAGCGTCCTCAGGACTAGGCTTCATAACTGGTTCCTAAAAGTATAGCTTTCGTGATGAGCTCTCTAAAAACAAACTTAACTATATTTGCCTTGGTATAAAAGTTATCTCAGGGAACTATAGGAGGATTCCTTGTGTGACACTGTCGGGATACCACAAGTTGACCTGGTAAGGAGTGGGAGCACAGGCTGAGAAAAAGTAAAGGTGGCAGATAAATAAATCTATAAACACTTTTGGGCAATGATTCACGGATTCAGAATCAATAATGGAAAGCATTTTTCACATAAAATTCATAATTAGACAGTTAAGCTTAGCACCACAAAATGTTCTAAAAGTAAAAATTATAGTAATATTTAAGAGAAGGTCTGTAGAAATTCATGAGAGAAGTCCATTAACAGTTACTTGAAGTGATGAGTCTTATTTACATTCCTAATCCAGCAAATCTATTAACTGGTTTTCTTGGCAGAGGATGCAAGAGGGATGCTGACTTCATCCATGCTCTGTTGCTTATGCTCTCCACTTTTGTAGTCCATGTTTGTCGCTTAATGCGTTCATTGCATGAAGCCAGATTTGCTGATGAACACAATAACTGCTATTCAAAGATGTGTTACAGTTCTAATGGTATGCTGTGTCAGACTGGACTAAGAAATAAATTATCCAGTTAAATTTCAGCAACTAATGTATGTTTTTAATCCATCTTCCTCCAGCATTAAAAGCTCTTTGTTTTTAATAAACTTAGGAGTGAATGAGAAATAATTTTGTTCCTATGACTAATATGAAAATGGGTTTCTGTCCTTTGAAATGTATACTCTTATGTATAAACGAAAATGAATTTTCAGCATGGAAGCAGCTTTATTGATGTTTTAAAATGGAGATGGAATAGAAACTGGAGAAACAGATGCACTATTAGTTTTAATAATTCATTTCATTGTCAGTGACCTCATAATTACTGTAAATTGTAATCTCCAAGTTACTCATTATAAGCAGTTAGTCGATGGTGTGATAAGCTAAAAGCCTCAGGTGATAAGGAAGGTGGCTAATTTCTGTAGTTGACTGATTTCTCACAAAATATGGTATCATAATTTATAAGCTCTGGAGTGGTTAGAATGGCAGCAATTTTGCAAGAGCTGCCTGCAACCAGTGGCTCTTTCACTAATGGGAGAACTACAGATATGAACAGTGGGAAAAACCTTTTTCTAAACATTTTTTTTCAAAACAATATATATATACTTAAAATTGAAATATGTCTATTAATATATACAGGTCTGGACTTGTATCCCGGGCACGATAGGTGACAAATCTTGGAGAAGTAATTGCAGTGCAGGGAAAGATTGTTAGTACTTCTATCACCTTTTTTCATTGTTCTCCAAGCCTACCCAGGAAGCAGATGTAGACAGGATTAATACCTGTTGGCTTTCTTGGATACTTAAAAGATATTTGCAGGTTCCCAGTGTAGCCCAAGATTTCTCATTTAACAGTCTAGGTGTAATTAAATTTAGTTTCATATATAGAAGCTACTGGTTCCAATCTGGACTTTGTCTAAAGATTAATCATTGTAAAAAAGACTACATGAATAATTGTATTTAGTTTGTCCTTAGCTTGAAATGGTTTACTAATCAGAACACTATTTGCCAACGTGCCAAATTGCCTTCTACTTCTATTAAATGGAGAAAAAAAAAAAAGTAAACTGAAAGTACAGGGTAATAACTGTAAAGAAAGATAATTTCAATGGCTTGAACAGACATGGCCAGTTACTTAATAATCTCTTCATATGGACAGGGATTCTTCTGCTCAGCATCTGTTAAAGCCCAATTTAAGCTGCTTAATTTCTCAGTTGTCTTTAAATTAGGCATAAGAGATGAATGAATTATGACTAAAAGAGAATAATATTTATGGATAAGATGGTGTGTGATAACCTTCTACAGTAGGAAACTTCGAGAAGTGATGCTTAACTAGACCTACTTTTGACTGGGTATTAGTCCATAACTTGCATTTAATCAAGCAGGTGAAAACTGATATTTGATTTATTTTTTTTTCCCTTTTTAAAAATGGCTTTTTCATCAAAATTGAGAGATTGGCAGAAGTTTGATTTCAACAGGGTTGTTTGTTGGAAAAAAAGGATTTTTTTCTATTAAGCATTAGGTCAAGAGTAATAATTTCAGATGTGCCCAAGTGAATTCAAGAACTGAATTTCTGAAGCTAACAGGCATTTTAAATGATTCCGAAAAAAATGGGTCTTTGGCACCCAAGTAATTTTTCTTTTTAAAAACCAGTGACAGGCTTATTTTTGTACTAAATAAAAGCATCAAGAACTATTTAACCTGATCTTATATTTGTTGTGTGTCACAAAATTTAGTTTTTTAAAGATAAGCATTAACATGAATGACTTTCACACTTTTCCTAAGGTCAGACTGAAATGTTAATTTCAGTTAAGAATGCCATGAATCTGTTGAGCAGATAAATGACTAAGAATTTGGTATCCTACACAGTATAGTGCTTACAGGAACATGGGAGATGAGGTGTATTTTTCTCTCGTGTCCAGAAGTTGTAGTGCGTAGGAAATTAGAACTGGATTTGTTCCATTGCACAACCTGGGCTTGGCCTTCTTCAGTAGGTAATTTTACAGTGGTGTTTGTGTAGTAGAACACTGAGGTGTTTCTGTGTCACCCACTTAGAGTACGCAGCTTGCAATAGCTGCCTGCTCAAATCTCCATTCATTTTCAGTGTAGTCTATGAGTCTAAAACATTGATAAACCATCTCTGCTGCTGAATTAAGCCTAAAAGAGTAAATAGGGGAATGAATGTAAGCAGTAAATTTCCCAGACATTCACACAATGTGTGCTCCTGTTAACATCACAGTGATAAGGAACCTTAAACATCTGATGTGATTGTTGTTTTCAGATGATACAAATGATAAAAATTTTAGGTAGACCAGCATATAGATGATGAAAAGATACTCGCAAAGAACCATCTGTAACCACAGACAGGTTAGTTACTTGTGTAGTAGTGAATAAATCACCCTGCCTTGCGTTATCCGCCTCTAAGCAGCTGATGATTATATTCTCATGAGTAAAGCAGTTCTTCTGATATTTGAGGTCAGAGAGCCACCATTTCTAAATGGCTCCCATCCAATGTGTCCACCTGAAGAAGTTGCCCTCTATGGCAGTAGTGGAGAAAGATTAAGAAAAAAGCCTTTTTTCTTTTTTTTTTTCCCCTTCTGCTCCTTGTTAACATTTCTGTAGACCATCTGATGAAAGGTAAACCTTTGTGAACTGTAATGGCTTATAAAAGAGGTACTTTCCTGACAATCTGTTTCTGAACTAGTGTTGTGACCGGATTAGCTGTCTCTACAAAAACAGGAAAAGCACTTCTAACCCTTACGAGAAAAGGGTGTCTGCCAGATGCTGGGCATGAAGGGACCATCTGCATTGCAGTAGGAGTGCAATATCAGAGCATAGTTCAGAGCACCCGGCTCAGTTACAGCAAGCAGTGGGCACTGCAGTGAGGACCTGGGGAAAGGTTGCAGGATTTGAGGTGTATAAGGTGGAAGCATCTATCCACAATGAACTTGGTGACCATGTTGCCATCAGTACCAA
Source organism: Pavo muticus (assembly GCA_016647715.1). Classification (NCBI taxonomy): domain Eukaryota; kingdom Metazoa; phylum Chordata; class Aves; order Galliformes; family Phasianidae; genus Pavo; species Pavo muticus. Next base: position 21,329 of record JACDJE010000322.1, on the reverse strand, counting down.
AGGTGGGTGTTTTAAGGCTACTTGTACGAGTTTCAGTTGTATCTTTGGTTCCAGGGTAGATGTATGCAGGGGCAGCAGCTCCAGTGTCTCACAAGAAAACATATGGTAGAAACAGAAGCAGCAGTATTTTCTGGAGCTGGAAAAATTTATCCAGCTAGTTAGCAGCAGTTGGTGAAATTCCACAGGCAGTCCTCATGGGTGCATGCACTGGGTTGGCTTCAGACACGAGCAGTTCTAGTGACTGCTTGCTGCCATATGTTGAGGGGGAAGGATCCTGGTGTCAACAAATAGCCCAAAGGGTGTTGTGTGCCTCTGAAATCCTTACAGTTGTTGGTTTGTGTAGAGATTAAGCTATCACCTTGCCTGCTGAGCTCCATAATCTGCTGCTGTCTGTGAGCAGTGCTGATGATTTCTCTCCTGAGAGTTTATTGGTGCCTGAGACACCATAATGATCTTCTGAAGATGAAATATAGACAGGGATGTGAGACGTGAGAAAAATGAGGCTTGGACAGAGCCAGAGCATTGATCTAAGTCTTGACGAGAAGCAGAAGGGACTCCAAATTTGTTTAGAGAACTCGCACTTGTGCTATAATTAACATCCTTTTCACAACATCTCTGGCTTAGTAGAGTGATTTGGGAATTTTTACTACCTCACCTGCCTTGTCCCTTGTTTAAATTCACCCTCTTTCCTCTCATGGGGATTTCTCATTAAAATCTGGCAATGGGAAGGATCTGCAGCCTCCAGAAGAGCCTCTTGGCATGAAATACATCTTGGTGAGGATGAGATCCATGATAAGGCATCTCAGAAACAGGATTTTTTTTGCAGCTATTTTCCTTTGTATAGATGGGGGCACTGAAGGAACGTAGATGTACTCAAAAGAAATGATGCGGTACTGGAGAGATGGCTGCTGAGAGCACCTGCCATCACAGCCACAGTGATAACAAGGTTTGTGAAGCCATTTTACTCCCTGCTCTCAATGATCTCATCTCTCTGGCCCACTGTTCTGTGATTTCCAGGGCTGCCTGAGGCTGCCCCTGACTTTCCAATGCCTGCCCAGGCAGACTGCTGTTTCTCCCCAGTATTATGACAGTCAGCAGTGCCAGCAGCCGGCATGGCTATCTTTGGTTCATGTAAATCATATTTTGTGAGGCAAGGCAGGGAACTGTATCCGCTAACCACAAAAGAAGTTGTATTGAAAATCGAAGAACAAGAAGCAAGATACACTTCTTGTCTGGTCATAAGTTGTACATTTATTTGGACATTCCAAAGTACAACTATAAGGTAGACACTATATAGCAAGTACTGATCCGAGACACTTCTTTGTTGTATGTTATAGAATTAATCTGTTTTCTTGGTATCTTATTTGCCATGAAATAATTAATAGGGAACTCTGTAAAATGTGTCGATAACATTTTTGCCTACTGCCTGACTGTGGGTTTTGTCATCTTTAATGCTGTTTCAGCATTTTCCTGGCTAATAAGGAGAGGTGTTTTACATCATTTTAGCTAAGTGGAACATTGGAATTATATGACTGAAAATCTATATTAACATTTTTCATTTTTATTGTTGCTTTTTCATAATTAAGCAATAAATATAAGCCCTGCTGATCTGTATGATTATGACAAGCTTTCTTGCATACCACAAAGAAAGAGAAAGTAGATAGAGAAATATTCTAGCTACGCTTGGAAAAATAGAAGATTAAATTTTCACAAGCAAGTTTCATTGTTGTGTCAGCTTAACCTGAACTTCTTCAGAGCCTTTCCATGTACTTGGATAGAAATCAGTGCTGTGTGGTTTATTTAAGAGTGTATATAGGCTGCATGTTTTTCCAAAGCTTAATTTGAAAAAATACTGATGATACTCCAAAGGAGCAGACCTTTAACTGCGATGCTGAAATGTCAGACAGCAACTGGAGATCCTCAGTCCCAACATCTCATTTAGCATGACTCTGCTTGGCTTGTTCAGATTGATGAGATAACAGCTTGAGATCATAGTTTCATTATAGTTCCTTGTTGCTTTATTTTTCCTGTTTCTTTGAAAGGTGGTCAAAGCTTCATGCAGCATGTTTTCTCATATTAAAAGAAATTCTTTGTATTTGCATTTCAAGGACACTTATTTTTCATTGCGAATATTGTTAAATTTTATATATTGTGCTATTTTGGGATTGGACTGTGCTAATGTAGCTGAGCTCAAGCACAAGTTATTGCTCAAGTTCATCCATATTGATTTGTAGAAAATTTTATTAGAGTTTCTATGGAGAAGTATTTTTGTGCTTTGATAACTTCAGGAGAGCACTGGTGAAGGGGTGAATGAGGCAGTGTACCCGCACAATGTATGCTGAGAGGAAGCAGGTGGAATTCTTGTAAAAGCATCTTGAAGGACCCAGGTGGAAGGCAGGTGAACAGAACTACCTTTAACCCATCCCTGTGTGTTTGCAGAAAGTTCCGAGCAGAGCTTGCTCCTTTGGTCTGATACCACATGTCTGGAAGGGAAGAGGTTTTTATGCAGGTTTGAATAGGAAGTAATTTCAGCATTTAAGACTTATACCACGTGAGCGCTGAACCTTAGGACTGATTTAGACACAGCAGAGTGGGACTGTACCATCTGTAGTTGACTCCATAACTGATCGTCCAAACTTTCCTTCTGAGCTGCTCTGGGAACTTAGACTTGTTTGGCTGGCTTTTAACATAGGGAATCATGATCAGCTGTCACTCTCTCTTCTTCCTGTCTCCTGGCCATTCTGTTCTTTTCCTACCTATTGGCTTCAGAGTAAAAGACAGTGGTCTACAAACTGCATTATTCAAGGTTTTCATGTCACAAAGAACTGTGCCTTGACACAGGAGCCATCTCCATGCTGTGCTGAATAAGTGTGCATGTGCAGATGGCTGGAAAGCAGGCTGTGTGTTATACTACACAAAGGAAAGAGCAGCTGGTAGGGTTTAGACTAGTTAAGAGCTGGCCGTGAGACTGCTTTAAGTATGAATGGACATGAATGTTTTAATGCCACTGAAGTCTAAATGTATTTTTCCTACTGCTTCCTAGCCTTTCTCTTCAATTCATTTATTCAATACTGTACTATATACTTCCTATTTTTTTTCTTTTTTTTTAACATGCTACTTCATTTTTTTGGGTCTGTAGCCTTTATAAATACTGAGCTTGTTATAAGCAGGATTGTTATATATCTTCTACTTAAAAAACAAACCAGAGCAGCACGCCTGCGTGTACTGTGCTTAGAAATGTACTCACAGGATTCTTCCCCTGCTTTGAATGTAACAAGCATAAAATGGCTTCCTTATATTTGTGAAATGCCACAGGGTATTTATTGTTTCTCCATCTCACTCAGTTCTGAATTCACCTGATCACAGAAACTCTGCAGCTCTTGCTGCTGTTCCAGCATGAAGTTAGGCTTGTTTAGAGAAAAATAAGGTCAGAAAAAATGTAAATGTTTTATTCCTGTGGGAATTTGTCTATTTGTCAACACATACATAGACCTGACTGCTGTGTAGCCACTGTCATGCGGGTCCTGCCCTTAGGTAACTTCTCTTTGGAAACTTGATGAATTTCATCCTTTCTTCCCACCTCATGAATATCCCTTCAGCGTAACCTCTCGAGGCTGCCAGCGCCTCATTTCAGGTTCTCAGCAGCATATGTACACCCAGGGAGGATGATGTAACCCACCTAACTTTGAAGATTATCTAGGCTATGGACAAAGGGAAAAAAATCAGTAATGGAGAAAAATTGGCAGTGCTGCTATCTTCACAGGGGGGAGATAAATCACAACATAGGCCATTTTTCTCCATTAAGTGGGAAGGAAATGCAGATCTGATCCAGTGTCATTAAATAACTCCCAGATTCGTAAGTACAGGATGCCTAGCTATGATTTCTAAGCTTCTCCAGTTTTATCACCTTGTCTTCCTTTTTTAAAGCATTTTCAGTTAGAAGCTGCTGCATTATCATGCAGGTATTCCTCAAACAGCAGGGAAAGAAGGCAGGCAGGCATGAAGTGGACTGAATATTCTATCATTTGGGAAGAACCGGTGTGTTTTAATTATCTCAGTTGTTAATGGTTAATTTACTTGCATTGATGTATTTGCTGAGTCTTCTGTGTTTGAGCTGTGAAAGTAACACAGCGTGGACAGGCAGTGAAACCTCTGTAGCAATGAACACTGAGCCATAATTACGCTTCAGGTCATAGGTTTTCAGTGTAAATTTCTTATCTAATGATGAGATAAAGATGGTTCCATACAAAAAATTTACCAGGATTTTTGTCAGGAAGCTCTCTCCCCATCTTAAGAGCTCTTGTATGGTCTTAACGATCTATAGAGCTTTTCAATAGCCTAAAAGAGTTGATTATAAGAGTAGGAACTGTAGGCTAGTGAAGGTTTATTTAGACCCTGGATCCAAATGTTGGCAAAGTTGAAGGGCCTAGAGCTGTGCATAGACTCAAACTCTTCAATTTCCAGTTACCATTGAACACTTGTAACCTCTATCTTTTGGGACTACAGTGTGGTGGCACCATCACCACAGCAGTACTTTGAGTGCAGCCTTTCACATAGGAAGTGATTCATCTAGCAAAATTGCATTACTTTGAAATTAGTTTGGTGCTTTGCATTTAATATTCTTGTTTTTGCTCTGCAATTAGCTTTTACTAATGCAACATAACCTATTTGTAACGTTTCTCGAGAGTGATACTAGACATGATTTGAAATGAAACTATATCTCTTGAACTTTTCCTTACATAAGTTTGAAATGCCAACAGGGCACCAACTGCTGTGAAAATTAATGAATGAGCTACACCAGCTTGTCTTTAATTTCATCTGAATGACTTCACACTTAAAGAGCATATGTGACAAACAAAGTCTTTTCCAACCATGCAGATGATGCTGAAGTGAGAGTTTTGCTGCCCATGGGCAGATTGTGAATCCTGATTTCTCTGAAAGGATGTTACAGAATACAGCCCACACTGTGGCAGCTACCCTCAGGATGGTGTTTTTTTCTTTTTCCCAAACACTGAGCAATTTTTTTTATTAAAACATGTGAAATAATATAGTAAAATTGCATCCAGCTTCTACAAGATTTTTCTATACCAGCATTTAGCCCTTCGTTTTGAAAATTTCCAACACAACATTGCCAGCTTTCCTAAGAGTGAGGGTTTATTTCTTAGACATGAGCTGCAAAAATGCTGTCTGCTTCTGTGGATCTGAGTGGAATGAGCTTTCGCCATAGACAACAATCTAGTTCAAATCCATGGATCAGGTTTTCCCATTGTCCTGTAGACCTGGGGAGATGGTCTTTCAAGTCAAAGCTGATCTCATGAGTAACAAAATGCATTTCCAGAGAGAATAAGATTAAACTTCTTGACTTCTTAGAAATGCTCACCAGCAAAAAATCCCAAACACATACAAATAGTTTTCTCAGGTAGTGCCAATTGCTTCATGTTATTTAAGCCCAATTGTAGAAGTGAGACTATTTGTAAGCTGCTACAAAAAGTGCTGTGCTCTGCCATCGTTCTGTGATAAATTTCACTTGGGAATTCAGGAATTTGGCGTCTCTTTCCTTTCAAACATTATGGTATTTGCTTGATTGTGCCACTGCTCACAAAGTTGAAATGTGTTTCTATCTGAGCTTTTTAAGTGGGATCCTTATTACCCCGTGGCATCCTTGGCACCATAAGCATGCTGAGCTTGCTGCTTACTGGGCACAGTGTGGTGGCTCGGGTCAGAAGCTCATGTATTTGGTTTCAGCTCGAAGGAGTAAATGTACTCTTGTTCCACTGTTGAATCTCTAATAACAGATGAAAATGAAATCAAATGTTGTGATTCCTAAAACTGTGACGTGATGTTCATTCCTAGAAAAATGATCAAATAAACNAAAACATCCAAAGAACTGACAGCCTGGACAAGATGAACAATTTATGTGGGAAGAAGGAAATGTGAATCAGGCAGATTTAACCTCAAGTTTCTAAAACAAAAAAAATTCTGTGTGATGAAGTGATTTCTTGGTCCAAGCTACACATCTGGACTTAAACTATGTTTTTGGTACTCAGTCAGGCCTAGTGTGGAGAAATGTGCAAACCTGATTTCAGAATTCAAAAGCACAAACTCTGCTATGGGTTTTTGGTTCCAAAGTTTTCTGTTGTTTTTCCTCCTTCATGCTCATGATTTTGTCTCAGCAGTGAGAGGTTCATAGAAGCTCTTTGTTTTCCTTCCACGTTTCTAGAAAAAAATTTTAAGGTGCAAGATGTTGACTGGAAATCTTGCCTGTGTGTCTTTGAGTAATTGGAATACCTAAAATCACGTGCAGTGTGGATTATCCAGCATGGTCTAATACATTACAAACATCTGCTGGGTACTTTACTCCTCTGGCACGTTTCCAGTGCATGCTGAGGATGTGAGCATGGCGTAAGTCAAACAATTTGTTCTCTAGTTTGCCCAGCGGCCTATGGAGCACTTGCACAATTATATACGTTTATGCAATGGATGTTAATGATGACTAGTAAAATGAGCTTTTTGTGACTGCTGTGTAATATGGCTGTGAATGCTTCCTCGTAGGCTCGTGTATTGAAATTACTGGACATTGGCATCTTTACATTTGTCAGAGTGCCTAGTTCATTAGCAGAAAAGAAAAATCAGTACACTGAGAGGATAGGAAAAAGGAGAACTGCATAATAACAACCACACCCAACCACTAATTTTAAAATGAGGGAGAATTTGCTGAGTTTAGTTTTCATTATGTTAATAAAACTGTATCTCATCTCCTTTGCTCATTTTTAAGCTCATTCACCATCCCATAAAGCTCTCACTAGAATTTTTACGTTCCAGCTATGCATGAAAAAAAAGCATGTTTTATTATGCAGTAGGCATAATAGCTATTAAGCACTCTGTGGAGAACTGGGAGTCATCCCAGTCACTGTGGTAGTCTTATTGTCCACAATAATGTTCTTGACAGTGGTCATGGAACAAGCTCCTGCTTCTGCTGGTTAATTCAAGGAGCTTGAAACTGACTGTTTCCAGATGCTGGAGAGAAATAATGATTGTACTGCTGAGCATCAGTTCAGTCACTGCATTACTTCAGTCTTAAAAAATATTTACAGAACTAGTTTCTGCAATATCAAGGGGAATAGATGGAGAGTTACAGAGGATTCCTGATAAATTGTATTATATATATTATACTTTGTTTTGATTTTTATTTTTAAGAGTAGAGAGATGTTTCTGACTGTGATAAAGAAGTATTAATAAATCTGTGTAGTGTCACACAATATGGCAACAAAAATATCTATAGCTTGTAAAATGCTGTTCCAGTAGTTAAAATGTCAGATTTTCAAACACTCATTCTTAATTGTTTCCATTTACATTCACTTTGGGTAGAACTCTGATTTCTGTTTACTCAGAATTACCAAGCAGCTGTTGTAGTTGTACTATCAGCAGTTGTGAGAAGGCCAATAGTGACTGCTTCTGATTACTGGCTGCCTAATTCTCCAGCCCCACAGTAATTCAACTACATGGCCTTACTTGACACCAAGTCATCAGAAAACTTGTTCTATGGGTCTCTCTATTAATTAAGACCAGAAACATCACATTAGAGTTTTCCAAACATGTGCAGAGGGATGAGTAGAGTCTCCATTACCTCCAACAGCCAGGAAACTCTTTGGGACAAGGCATGGTGTGGCTCAGTGCCCAGCTCTGTGCCCTGGGCACACAGAAGAGCTACTTTTGCCTGCCCTCTAAAAGGGCAATGCAACGACAGTAATTACGGACATCCTCAAGATCATCATGAAGGTCTAATCCAAAATTTATTGCTCTCCGTGACTTTGATTGCCTTTGAACCGGGCCCTTGGAGAGAGACATTACATTTGGGCAGAAAGAGGGACTTAGAGCTTTACACTGGTAGTTTTAAAGGATTTTAAATAGTTAATTTTCCTGCCTAATCCTTTGATCATGACTCTCTGTTTGCAGTTCTTGACACAGTTTTCATCAAATGAGTTACACATCTTCTGCGAGCATTTCCTAGGCTACCTCTAGACTACCAATGATTTCTCACTAGGAGCTGTGTTTTATCTTCAGGGGATTAACCAATAGTGCTGACAGCTGTCATAGTTGCTTTAATTTGATGAATAAGCTGTTTCGTGTTTGGTTTTTTTTAATTTTTATTGGTACCATTTAAACTACTAATTGCACTCCTGATAATGCCAGTTGGCTTCCTTTTCTTCTTGGTTGTCTGCACAAGTGTTGAGACTGCATCTTGAGATTGCAGCTCCCAATTTTTCTCCCTAATCTCTAAAGTAAGTTGAAATTGTGCTGGTACATGTATGCTGCATTATATAACAGACTTTCAGAATTTCATTACCATCTTGTGTATCACCTAGTGTTGTCTTGAAAAGCTAATTAAATGTTATACTATTACGAATATTTTTTTTTTCTTGGCAATAGAATAGGCTGTTACGGGAAAGAAGTGAGTGATCAAGAACATGACTGTGTTTTATTTAGTAGCTCTTCCTTACTCTCCTTTAATAATAATAATAATCACCGTGGTGGCTAGACATGTAAAAGCCTAATTTTCAGAATCAGAATAACAATTCCAGTGGGATTTTGTTGTATCTACAGATGCTCAACATTCTGAGATTCAGATCTATAAGGGATATTATTTCCCAACGTTAAAGCAAGATAATGCATCAACTGTTGTTTTTAATCTATGCTGTATGGCCTAATTACGTTATACAGAAGCTGACAGTCCAGAAACAGTCTTTTCAATAAATATGGCGATGCATATTTGAAATATGGAGCTATGAGATATGGTTTAGTAGCTTGTGGTAGCAATGGTAGTGGGAGGACAGTTGGACTAGATGATCTTGTAGGTCCTTTCCAACCTTGTGATTCTATTTTTCTATGAAATATTGTAAGTGAATATCAAAAGTGAAAATTGGCAAGGTAATCTAATATATTAAACCTATATTTAGATTTTACAGAAATGTGGATCAATTACAGTGAGCTATGTTCACTGTAGTATCATAAATTCAGTACAATGATTAATTTCACTCTGCACATTTGCTGTAATAAGAAGCTTGTTTGTAACATCTAGAATACAAGTGAACACTTGTGCTATCATCTTGATTACCTTATATCTAATATTACATTTTAACCTTTAGTTTAAGAAGCAGCTGCATTTATCCAGGCAGGAAGTTATCTTCATTCAATTCTGAAAATAACCAAGTCTTTGAATTACTTTGCACCTCCTGCAGAAATTAGTCATTTCCATTCTAGAATATTTGATTTGTAATTGATTAGTTTTGCCTTTTATGCTCACTTTTTCACTGAGCTAGATCAGACTTGTAAGAGAAAAGTACTCCGTAATGATTACTTTCATTTTTGTGCATCTGCAGCAAATCAAACTGTTTTCAATACTTCCCACTACTACTGTACCATGGATTGCATATTTGTCTTAAAATTGTCATCTTTCTGTAGTCTCAACATATAGGATTTCGTCTGAGATCATGCAGCACAAGGAGAGGGGTCTTACCTTCCTGTTTCTCTGTGAAATAATTTGTGCTTACATATGGGTCTGCAATGCTGTGGCCCTCTTACATTGCCTGGCCTGGCAGCTGAGGTAGATTATCTCTGCTTGTTTTGATAGCTGCTGGAGGAGACATGAGATGGTGAAAAATAATATTTAACAAAAAATGAACTCAGTGACAGGTCTCGTTAGAGGAAATTTCAAGTCTTGTTTTTCCTAATATATTTCAAGAAGTTTATTTTCCAGATAGGCTGTCCAGTGCACAGTAACCATTTTTCTGCTCTGAAAATATTATCGTAGAATCATTACGATTGGATGTAATACTTTCCTGGGCTATTCCAACTGATATGCTAGAATGGAAAATTCCAGCAAGAAGCTGAAGTGATGCTAGCTTAGGAAATCGTAAAATACCCATTAAATTGGCTTTACTTAGTTGTAGTAAAAGAAAAGTAGCTTCTTCCCAGAGCTAATTTAAACTACTCCGATTCTATATGTATACATTTCATCATACCGTTTACCTTCTTCATTGTTTGTGAGGATCTTTCAGCCTTTTAGTGATACAAAAAGCAACGAAGGTAAATGAGAAGACTCCTGTGAAGTTCATGATGCCTTATAACTGGGAAATAATTAGAGGGTTTTTTTTCCTAGGGCACTGGGAGATTTTCAGTAGAACTGACAAGTCTGGAAATTAGTTTTTCCTGAAGTGAGTAAAAGACTTCAGACTAAAATAAGCATAAGTGAAGGTGTTCTGATTTCTTATTTTCCTTATGTTATTGCTTTCACTGCAGTGATAATGAGAGTACCAGAAAGGTAGCAGACATTTAAGAATTGTGCCTTGCTTAGAAAGGCTCTATTGTAAGGGATACACAATTTTCCACACTGTCTGCTTTTTTGCCTGTAATTACAATGGTGGATGAGAGCATCTGGTAGTTTCTGCACAAATACACTTAATATATTGTCTGCATAAATGTGATGGGGAACTTACGGCCCTCGGAATAAAATATGTGCAGTTATTCCTTCTTGGCAAATATGGGGCTTTCTGTATGATTTTTCTTCTTGAGTTGTATTTCAAATATATCCTCTTGTATTATATGTTGATAACTTTCAACATTCAATTTTTTTGTTGTTGTTTTCATCCTTTTGTAATTCTACACTGCTATTTATAGGAGCTGTGCCCATGTACAAATTACTAGTCAAGACTGTCAGGTCTGGAGGAAAGGCATGTAAAAGTATTGCTTCCATAGTGAAGCTCTTAAATTAGTTTTGTGGAGATGACAAACCTGCCTCCTCCTGGTTGTTGAGTCATGAAAATGCTGCATGAAACCAGGCTGCAGCAGCTTCTGGCAGTTGTCCGCTCAGTTGCTGTTTGGTGAAGCCTCCTCCTCTGTACAGCCCTTGACTACTCCATCTGGGTTCTGAATTGCAGCACTTTATATTATTATATTTATATTATATACCTAATTAGATCTGTCTGTAAGTGAGATGTTCGGGGTCAAATGGTGGGGGATCTATGGCAGACCAACAGAGTATTGATCTCCTAGCACTTACATCAGAGAGAGGTGATGGTGTTTGGTAGAGCTGGAACTTACTAAACAACTGCCTTTGTTCATTTAGAATTCATTTAGCATTGAAAAAATTGATTTAGATTATTTTATTTTTGCTGAAACAGTCTTAACTGAATAGCAGCGTTTAACACTGGTAACCTCTGCAGATCTCTTCTAATGTGGATAATCATCCCTTTCACAGAGATGTTCATCACAGTGCCACGTGCATTTCAGTCCATCAATAACTTCACAGAAACCTAATGATTATATTTTAAAATCTGTTTTAATGATAGAAGAGGGATATGAGTGTTAGCCTAAGGCAATGAAAAGATAAGTTTTGCATCAACTGTTATTCCATAGCCAACTGAACTTTAGCTTATAAACCCAGTGTCAAATTACTGTTGGTGATGGTGGAAATTGATGGTTCTGCAAAATTGGTGATAAGTTCCCTTATTTGTGCAGTAAAAGTTTTTGTTTCTCTTAAATCTTCTCCATCATCACTTCTTTGGCTCATACATGGACATTTTTAAGCATCTTTCATGGTATGCTTACATAGGATAATGTAGCATTGTTTAAAGATACTCATGATAGTTCTGAATGAGCTAACTCAGTTGATGGTATATAGAATGATACTGGGTGTTACCTATTGTATTCTGCTTCTCATTAGGATTCTTGCAGAGCCAGCTCCAGTTGTTTTGATTGATGTAATACTGAGCCAAGTAGAAATCTTCTTAATAATACAGTGTAAGAAAGATGCAGCTATTCTACAAAACGCATAGGAAGACATAGTTCTAAAAAGCAAGCAAACAAAATTAAGAAAAAAAGCTCAAAAAACTAGAGCCCCTCTTTTTTCTTATTTTACAATAAGAACTAGAAACCTTAAGAAGAAATGAAAAAGCAAGCAATATGATGGAGTTGACAAAGTAGACGAAGTTGTATTTAAAATCCTATTGAATTGGTGTTATGGACATAGTATTTTCAAATCAGACTGAAGAAATATTTAATGTGGAAGAGAGCGTAACTTAAAATAAATGAAAAGTGGGTATAAATGTGAGGTAGCATGACATAAATTGAAGCAGGTAGAACTGAGTAACAGAACAGAGCTGCTAACAGCAGATGAATATAGAATGGCCTGGATTGAAAAGGACCTCAAAGATCATCTAGTTTCAACCCCCCTGATACGGGCAGGGTTACCAACCACCAGACCAGGCTGCCTAGAGCCACATCCAGCCTGGCCTTGAATGCCTCCAGGGATGGGGCATCCACAACCTCCTTGGGCATCCTCTGTGTGAAAATGCTCCTCCTAATATCTAAGCTAAACCTCCCCTGTCTCAGTTTAAAACCATTCTCCCTTATCCTATCACTATCCACCCTTGTAAACAGCTGTTCTCCCTCCTGTTTATATGTTTCCTTCAAGTATTGGAAGGCCACAATGAGGTCTCCCTGGAGCCTTCTCTTCTCCAAGCTAAACAATCCCAATTCCCTCAATGTTTCTTCATAGGAGAGATGCTCCAGCCCTCTGATCATCTTAGTGGCTCTCCTCTGGACCCGTTCCAAGAGCTCCACATATTTCTTCAGCTGGGGACAAAGATGAACATGACTTGGTAGCACACCTGGGGGCATCAGGATGAGGACAAGAGCTGGGAGAAGAAAACAGGGAAAGCTTCCATTAGGCCTTTTGACATGGATCAATCCTGAAAATTTAAACTGGAATAAATTTTCAAAGGAAAGAGACCTAAATTTCAGATAGCTACAGTACCATCGTGTCCTTACCCGTATTATGTTGTAATCCATGAATTTTAGCTTTAGTTTAGAGATCTGCCTAACTAGCATGTGATCCTTCTCACTCAACCTAGAGTAAAGGAAGGAGACATTTGTTATTTGGTGTACTGTTTGAGTGCTAATCGACCTCTGGACCATTTCTACCTGTGGATGAATTTGCTAGATGAGGGAAAAGTAGGGCAGTATTTGTGGCTAGTGGAGTGTTATCTCCCATAGCACTCTCTAACTAATCTTTTCCTCGTGAGATTTGCATAGGACTGCTGTGGCTAGCAATGACACAACAACGCGCTTCTCCTAGGAGAAGTGAAAGATCCTAGTTTCCGCTCAACTGCTCACAGAAAATTTAGTCTGGGAGACCAGGGCCAGTTCTGCATATGTCCAGGTGTGCTCACCAGCTGAGGCAGGAAAGCATTTTGCATGTGATGGAACTGTTGTATTGCACATCCTCCTTGTTTCATCTAAGTGTCAAGGTGCACAGTTATCACTGACATTTAAATTGGATTACTACAGTCAGCGTGTTTTATCATACAACTTCTAAAGGCCTACTGATGTGGAACACAGTAATTGGCACTTGTTGGGATGCACAAAACTTCTCAAGTGAACAAAAGCTCTAAGCATCTTTCAAAAAGTAATGCCATGACCCCAAACTTCTTTCAAACTGTCAGAGAGCTTAAAAAGAGGCCATTCTATGAACAGAGTAATAGTGGGAGATGAGGGAAGAAAGATGTTAAAAAAAAAAGAAAAAAAAAATTGTTCACTTTTGTTCTTTGCAGTTACCAAAATCAATGTGCCTGCAAATGTAACTTGTCTCATAAATCATTAGGTCACAAACCTGTACAATGTCAATGTATTGTCACTATCCTATTAAATTAAATTACTAACTAACGTAATACTTAATAGCATGTTTCATGGGGAGCAATGTTTTAATGTATTGAGTATGCCTAATAAATATATTAGCTGGCTGCTGTGATTTGAAGGCTTTAGTTAGGAGAAATACTAGAGAGAGAGAAAGATAAAGGAGAGTAGGGAAAAAAAGACATTTAGTCACTAGGGACGTAGTGTACTGAAATGCTGGATTGGAATAATGAGAAATGTCCTACTAAATCCCAATGCAGTAATTATCAAAGATGGGTTGAATAGATTAGATTTGGATCTGGCACCTTCAAACACCAGGGCTTAAGCAGACTTGCAGGTAGCTGGCACTCTCACTGTGCTATGGGAAAAACTAAATGGTGAACGCTGAACCTTATTCTTACTGAATGTTGTCTGTTGCTATATTTATAAAGGGCAGGGACTTCCATAGCTGTCAGCTATGGAAGAAAATGGGAGAATAGGAATATGCTGATTTACACCAGCCAATAATTTAGTCCATCTCATAGGTATTTTAAGATTAAACCATATTGCAGTTCTAAGCGCTGAAGTGCTTCACCTGAACAGTAATATCCTTTCTGCTTTTATTTTTGTCCAATTGTGTGCATAGGTTTTTCTCTTTTTTGGCAAAAGCCAAAGTTTAAACTCTTTTCATACAGTGCTGATAGTCATGTGCAATACTTTAACAGAAGGATGGGATTTGAAGAATTCCTACTATTATGAGAGGAAGTGAAGAATTAATAAGCAATAAGTTCAAGCTTTTGCCTGTGCAAGTGATGTGTATAGTGTCCAAGTACCAGTACAGGCCAGAATGTAGCATATAATACAGGAAACAAATAAATACATAATTCAGAATAAGTTCTATTAGTGTCTCGCAATGAAGTTCTCATTTCAGGGATTAAAAATTAATTTGGTCTTATTTTGGAGTTTTGTTCTAAAAAAGAAGAGCCTCCTCCTGCACTCTCCCTGTCTGCGGCATTCTAGGTTGAATCAGTAAAAGCAGAATGATAGCTTTGATCAAATGCTTGGATCTGAGAAAACGTGGGTGTTCATCCAGCATGTTGCAGTGCCTAAGGATGGCACATGCAGTCCAACATCACATTTGGCACAATAGCATGAAAGCCCAGTGCTGCAGGCCAAAATTCAGCTGAATAAGGATGCAATAAGAAGAATTGTGTGAGGTGTGCCTGGCATAATCTTTGTCCCTTTTTTTCCTGCTTTGCACTGAGGAATTTCTGTGACTATGCCTAACATGAGCTATGCTATGTTCAGTTCTTGGCTTTGGTGCTCTTCCCCAAGNAAAAAAAAAAAAAAAAAAAAGGAACATGAAGTGTGTTGTAAGCAGTGAGCCTGTGACAGTATGGGACTAGTGATGGACTCAGCTGGACACAGAGCCCAGCAGCCTTGGTCAAGCCAGGGCAGTTATTTTCACTCTGCATCACTCAGGGCAGTCGTTTCTCTGAGTGTGCTGTGCTTTGTTCAAGGACAGACAAGGTCGTCTTTTGTGTCATTTTTCATCACTTTTCCAGTTAAGTGGTATCCTCACTCTCTGCTTGTTTTCAGACACCAAGGCAGTTTCAGACATAATTTATGGGCATGATTTATACATCAAAACACCTGCCAAACTGGATGCTTAGAAAGTAAATTTTAATAGTCTAGGGAGAGGTATAAATGGCATCCATTAAAGTGTGATTTTGGGGTTGTTTGTTCACAGAGGTTTTAAACTGGCATATGATTGTGCCTCCTGGAAGAACAACTGTGTAGGTAATTGCATGGTGCAATGTTTGTATGCCGGAGTGCTGATATAAAGAAAGCTGTGTATACCTTTACATACCAAAGCTGCACTAAGAATCCTTTTGATTGCTTAAAACTGCCCTGACATTAACAATCCACCCTGAAGAGGAAGGGAATGGAAGGGGGGATATGACTGGGAAACAAATAACTGTAGAGCATGAATGAAAAATAAGGTGTGTTTCTTCTTTTGCTTGTTGTTAAAAAGCAACTGTGGCAATGCAGAACTCTTAGCTACCAGCAGGGTCATGGGCTGGAAGGACACAGGATCCTGCAGGGCAAGGGAAGGGCTGTCAATCTCATTCAGGAGCTAGCACTGGAGAGTGTTTTTGTGCATGCATGTCGACTAATGGCTAGCTAGACAATAAATAGGTAGTTTTATTATTGCTGTAGATTTCTGAATGAGTAGTTTTGGACTGATACAAATTTAATTTTATTTTGGAGAGGAAAATATTAAAAATTTCTTCTTTTTTTAGAACTTATATTCCCCCCACCCCCCAAATGTATTTGTGGATAAAAACTCAAGTAATTTATCTGAAAGTGTCAGTATGAATTATTTCAATATTTCTTAGCTTGTCTCTGAAGTTTTTTTTTTCCAGCTGCATGCCCTAGGCATTTTCTCTATGAATTCCTGAATAGTTAGCTCGATCCAAACCTGAATTTGAAAACAGTAAATCAGCAAATATCTGACAAAAAAATATGTACGGTTCTGTAGAGTTCAAGAAGAATATAAACCTATATATATTCCTAGTACCCTAACAGTATTTCAATACAGATTTTGCTGAAATCTGTTTTTAAGCACCCTATATTAAAAAAAAAAAATAAGAAATTAAAATAAGAAAAAGAAAAAACAGTAAAGCTATTAAGATGGGAATTGTCATTCCTTCAGGCGGTCAGGAGATGAGACCTGTTGAGATGGTGCTGGATGAACGTGACATTTCCACTGGTATCATAACACTACCATAGGCAGGGATCTGCAGACACTCCCTTATTAAGCTCAGTGTTCAGCAGTCACTGTGGCCTTGTTGAAATTCCGTTCTCAGCCATCTTGAATGTTCTCCTAGCTTATAAGAATAGTTTCAGCTACTGTGATTCCAAATTTAGATCTGTAGGAGACAAAAGAACAGCAGTAGGAAATAATAGGTTCCAGACTCCTACACTGCTGCTTTGTGCTCCTGCTCCAAATTTACCAACCTGCTGGCTTATATAATGCTATTCTTCATCTGTTATGTTTAGCACATGGTCTTTTGCATGAGAAAGAGACTGTGATGCTTTTTATAACTGCTAACTATTTCTCATGCTGATTGTTAGGTCGCATTCTCTGCTTTGCACCTGTACGAGACTCACAGACCAAAATATGAGCAAAATAAACAGGTTTTGTAAGAGAGGGACTGCCTCTTGAATTATAAATCCCTAAGACTGAAGTAAGAAATTATTTTGGTCTTGTGTAGTATGAATAATGCATATAGCACTGTTATACACTTCCAGCATTTTGTGGAACCAGAACACACTGTATCTTTAATAAACATTCAGAGTGCTCACTTGTATCTCATCTGAATGTTTTATTGCAAAAGAAATTGTGATCTCAAGGACATTCAGAGATACTGGTCTCATTAATGTATCCAATTATTTAAGCTTAAACTTATAGCTGCATTAATCCCTGGTTTGCATTTGATATAGGCAATTAGTCGATCTCTGGGTCCTGTAGGTTCTGTTAAAAATGTGCAAAACTTCCTGTTTTTCTTGCTTTCAAAAGAACTGAACAAGAGATGCGTTAACCCCTTGCAGTTCTCACCCTCTTACAAACCATACTTAACCCCAAATGTTTTCTGTTATATCTACACCCAAAAGCTTCTGCTTTCAACCTAGGTGCTGCAGGGAGCTGGCAGAGCTCTGACCCAGTCCTGCACCATATAAAAATACCAATTGAGAAATAGGTGGTGGTTGGATAGCTGATTTGCCTAGGGGGGATTGGTGTCACTGAACTATTAATGTTCTGTTTTGAGGGGTTGATGTGGATTTACGTGTCTTGGGAAGGCTCTGTCTCACCCCTCATACGTGGATAAATCTGAAAGTGGAAAAAGCTTGGATGAGTTTGAAATTAAAACTTAATGAAGATGAGAGACCAAGAGAGACTGCTGTCAACAACTCCTTTGATAACATCAGACACTGTGAAAGCAAGACTATCTCCCCTTTAAACTGCCTAGATAATTAAAGAAAAAAGAACACGTTACTCCAGATGAAGTTGCAGACTTTCTCCTTAAAACAAGAAAGTTTTGTATTTTACTGATCTGAGCAAATTATCCGTAATCATTTATCCCAGAAAGGTCCACCTTTTTGTCAGCCTTTTTGTGTTCATTTTAAAGCTGTGTGCAAGCTCAGTAAAATAGTCTAAAACATTTATAAATGAACTTATTTTGCTGCATTTACATAGAGATGAAACAATTTGTCAGCAGAAATGAGCTTTTCATCATGGCAACAAGCATGAATAAAAAAACCACGTGAAAATAAGTGGCTATCCCATTACTGCAACAAAATGTTTAATAATTTGGTTTGTTTATTTTAAGTAGTTCTGGAACATTTATTCTAACTGTCTAATTGTTACTTTATCGGGAAAGGAGTAGACATTAAAAGGGCCACTTGTGTTGATTTGAAGGTTATTTTAGAAATCTCTTTGTTTGACTGTAAGAATTGGAAAAGGACATTTTTACATTCATTTAGCATTGAAAATTTATGCATTTCCTTTCTTCTATGATTCTTATCATGAAACCATAGTTTTTAAGGCCAAACTGGGACATGATGATCGCTTACTCTGACTTTGTGAAAAAGAGACCGTGGGATTCTTATCTTATGTTGAACCTGTTAACTTCAGTTTCACCACAGCATATCTACTTGGTAGGTGTTTTATGTATATCTGAAGCCAGAAAGATGTGATAAATTCGTAGCGTTTTTTAGGTTTTTTTTTATGTAGCATAATCTAATAATTATCCATATAAATACAAATGTGTATTTCTTCTTAAATCTATGGTAATGGCCAGACTTAGGTCCACAATTTCACTGCAAAACTAGAAAACTACCCGTACTCTGAGAGAATACTTGTGTGGGGAACTGCTGAGCTTGCAGTATGCTACAGCGACAATGAGGGATAGCTGAAGCTTTAGCATTAATTTGTTTTATGGTTACATGTAATTGTTTACCAAGCTGCTTGTCACCCTTGAAGGGCAAAGTCATTAACTTCAGTGGAGATATAAATCCTGACCAAGTTTTTGGCCAGAAAGCACATCTTGATGTGACTTTATAAGCAGTGCTCTTAAGGACTTATTTTTCTTGTTCATTAGGAATAGCGTCCTGTGCTTTGGCCATTGCTCTACTACAGCTGCCTGAGGTATAGGATAAGCCTGATGGTGTAACACCGACTTTCTCTTTTTATGTGCTGATGATTCATTTCACTTTTTAGCTTACTTTTCTGTTTCTCTTTGGGATCCACGCATAATTCTCGAAAGTGTACCAACTCTGAAGTTTTGCCAATCCATAATTGCAGTGTTAAGCATGGATGTTGCAGATCTTTTGCTTCCAACAATGGTTACAGCAGCCTTTACCATCTTCCTTTAAGTATGTTTTCCAAAGAAATAATATAGTTGGTTTTTTTTTTTTACTATACTGAGTAGTACTCTATTAAATTAACTTTTTAGTTCCTCTGAATGAGATTCTATCATTTTGTTTGAGTCTTGTCAGACTACCAGTCTCCATGACTAAAGGCTGTCATTTCCTGTTTAGGTTTTTGTTGGGCTTTCAATAAAGGAAACTACACTAAAACCCATTTATATAAATTTTTCAGATTGGTTATTGTTCAATCTGTAAGAGTAAGTGTATTCCTGTCACAGGACTTCTTAAAACTTTCACTTCTTGTGATGTCTTTTTTTTTAAGTAGTGAAACAGTATTTTGGCAAAAGCAAAGTGCCTTTCTAGTATCTGAAGCATTCCTGCTTTCAGTTGTTAAAGCCCAGAAACTGCAACTTGTACAGCTGTGCCAAGAAATAGAAACACATGCATTTACAACTTTGGTCACAGCCTACTGTGACTGCTGCTAAGCATTAAACTTATAAGCAATCACCTCCATGATTTATTTTCTACATTACTACATAGAATTCAAACCCACTGACATTTGAATTAGAGAAAAAACTAAATTTAGTCTTCTCTGTAAACTGTTTTTTTTCCCCTTCTAATTTTCTCCTTCCCTCTTCTCCTTTATTTCTGCCATTTGTGAGTCATTTTAAATATATGTATTTTTTGTTTTACTAGCAATTCAGGTTGATTAATGATAAGTACGTAGTACATACTTATTTCCAGTGAAATCCTGTTTACTGTTGTCACTACTGGGGAATATTTACAGGCAAGAAAAAAGAACTTGCATTGTTTTTCTTGATTCTGAGCTATATGCGAATTGTTTTCTTCTAGATTGTGTTCTGTAATACGCAATCTTTATCCCTATGTTCCAGGAAATGGTTGTTCAAAAATGATGATCACAGAAAAGGCAGTCTACTTCTTCTAATGCAGAATCATGGATCCATTGTCTTTTCATCCCTCTGCTCTTTCCTGGTTTAGGCATAAAAATGTAAAACTTTCAACAGAAGGTCCATGAGAGATCACCAGTTTGCATTTCCCTTTGTTTCCAGTATGGAGCAACTTTTCTTGAAGACTTCAAATGTTCCTGTGTTTTCAGTTCCTTTTCCTCCCAGTAAGCTTTGTGACAGCGTGTCAATTAAGACAAAAATAGGAACCACTGATGGTATAAGCGGAGTATTTTCATCTGCATTTACTGCATTCAGTTGCAGTACTAGCTCACATTGAAATGTAAGGTTGGCTTTTGTGTAAGAACTATTTCAGGAAGGTGCTTTTAAAAATTCATGATAATTTATGAAGGTGCAGAAGTCTTTTGGCCCTTGCTGAAGTTAGGCTGCTGCATAACATTGAAGAGGGGCTGAAATGGATGAAGAGCTGCAGAAAGATGAAAAAAAGTTACAGTAGAACATAAAAAATATGAGGTCATTGGACTTGTCTTCTTTGTAGTGTTACCATCCTTAATGCATAAGACAGTTGAGCTTCAGTCAATAAGCCAGTAGGGCAGTATCTTAAAAGGTGGTGAAGACATGTTGCTAATTGGGAAAACCTACTAGCATGCTTTTTTTTTTTATAGGAGTCAAAGTATAATGTGCTCTCTAATTAAAAAGGTCTTTGTTTTGTACTTCTTGAGCTTGGCCTTAGAGATAAATGACTTACAGTACAGCCAGCGATTTCCAGATTCCATCAGCGCCTACTCAAGAGCAAAAGACAATCTTAGGCCATTCTTCTGGTCCTGACTTTGAAATAATGCTAATGACTTTCTAATTGCAGTAAGCTGGCATCAAATCAATCTCTACTCAGGAGAATTTCATGCCTGTTAGACAATAATAAACTTATGTTGATGAGCTCTTTTGATTCTGCTTAAAAGTAACACATTCAGATATTCTTTAAAATACGTTTTTCATTAGAGGAAAGAAATCTATATATATAAATGTTTTGTAAGCCTATCTAATTATATTTAGATAGCAAACTCTGTAAGAAGCGTATTTTACTTTCTTACAAAACAGCTCTGGAAAAGGTCTCCCTTGTTAATTTTATGCTTGCCTAACAATCAAAATGGGGCTTGGAAAAGAAATAGCTGAACATAAAATATTCTGATTTTTCAGTCTTTTTATTTAGAGTTTTTCGAAGGATAATAGAAGTGAGAAAATCAAAATGGTATCCAAACTCAGATCGGGGTCCCTGTTATGCATACCTTGTTTAAACGT
>JACDJE010000286.1:1002610-1045158 GCA_016647715.1 Pavo muticus | reverse complement strand
GCTTCCTCTTCGCGCCAAGTCCTCCCCAGGGAAGCCGCACCTCTCCTCCCATCAGGATACTCCACATGCCCATAAGGGGCAGTAAACGGAACCAGAACATTAACTCTTTAACTCCTACTGGTTCACATGATGTTCTGATGTGGAATACTGATTACAAAAGAAAAATCACCAAACCACAACAATCACTGACATTAGCAAAAGGCTATATTGATCTTGGGACTACTTATCTTTCTGCCTAGTATGAAAGTTTCTGGAAATGCTAAATTCTGGGGCCTTATTTCAGGGGAGAAGGGCTACAGGCCACTGTGAAAGATCCTTTGTTCTTGCAGCTGATTCCAATCTTTTTCCAAGAGTTTGATTCCCCTTATGTCTAAGGGGACAGGATATCTTGACTGTGAAGGTGCCTAGGGAGTTAAGCTTTCCCTCTGAAACAACAATAATTATACCATTTGAAGGCATTTTGACTGTCTTGATTTTTTTTTCCACCAAAGGATGGAAGATAATTGAACTGTTCAGTGACTGCTTATGAACAAATTCAGTGTCTGAGGTAGCTCTGAGTTAAATATTGGAACTCAGTCCTCTCTTCATTCATGGTAGATATTTATGTTCTGTTCATGCCGTTCCTCTAGCTTCCTAGTCATATAATTTTTGCAGGAAAGATCTTTCCTCAGTTTATAGAGGAAGAGACCCTTCCAGCAGCCTCAGTGCCATGGCCAGCACAGCTGAAAACCTCAGAGGAGCTACAGGGTGCATGAGGTAGGCTTCAGGCATTGAAGCATTACTAGGCCCAGTCCCAGCTGCTGGGTCAAAGCAGAGATGTCTTTTGTCTCAGCATCTTGTGCCTACGAGCCTCCAACAAAGCACTAGCACTCTGTGGAAGCTGCATTTGCTTCAGAAGTATCCCACATAGAATGAGTAACCTCGCACAAATATATATATGCTCCTTTTCTTCCTCTCTCTAATAGTTTTCACTGAGATTTGTGAACGACAGAGCAGATGGAAACCTTATTTAAATTTAGAAACCGTGAATACCACATGCTGTGCTCATTGGAGCAATTCAAGTTGGTTTCCCTTAAATGATTTATTTTAATGCTGGATTCCATTTAGGATTTTTAAAATAGCATAAACACTTGATATAAAACATTTGAAGATACCTATATTTCTTAACATATGATGCCTCGCTTGTATGTAAGTGTGAAAATGTGTCCTAAACAGGTCAGATTTCACAGCTAGTTGTCCTAAAGGACGTTAACACTCCATTATTTATTAAAGCCATTATAAAAGAAACTCCTGCACCGTCCCTAAAGAGAGAAAATCTGTTATGGTTCCCAAGAAAGAGAAGTAAGGATTATCCTTGAAAGCAATCAAAGGGGAGAATAGTTTTTATCAACTTGTCAGTGGAGTTGCCATGGGCACCAGCCAGGAGCCTAGGCTTAAATGTCAGATTTCCCTTCCACTACTGTCTTCTCATTTCCTTTTGTTTTATTTTTGTATTCATTCCATTACTTTCTTTTTCTAATTTATCTTCCTCTATCCTTTCTTCCCAGTTGTGCTTCATTCTATGCCTATTCTCAGGCATCATGCCAGTCACAGGTAAAGAAATATGTTTATCACACTTAGAAAAAAATTAAGTCAATATGGTTTTGGATACTCATTCAAAAGTCATTAGCATATTAATATTTTCCCAGCAAAGAATGAAAAAGCAAAGGAAGCTGCATTAAAAGACTGACACAGTTAAGAAAGAAACAGCAGTAACAAAACAGTGTAGAGTCAGCAGCAGCTTCTCTTCAGCATTATTGTGCCTAGTCGCTCTGAGCCATGCCATACATTTCATTATTTGTTAAAATATTACACAGAGGGGGATGTGTGGAAGGAAAAGAGCAGAAGGAAAAAGCTCACATCTGTGGTAATGTCTCTGCAGGGGAAAAAAAAGGCAAATCCTACCATTTGTGGAAGGTATTCATGTGGTGCCGGCTGGCTAAACTGCACATCAATTGAATTAATGTATCTGTTAAATCTAGATAAAAGCACAGAAGAAGCAGTTTAGAAAACACTTTCTCCTATTCTGTTCTTTTTTTTTTTCTCTTCTTAATTCCTCTAAGCTGGCTCGGGACATCTGGGTTCATTTTGTTTTGTATGCTGAGTTTTGCTTTGCTTTGTGTTTCTCCACTGTCAAAACCGCATAACAAGCCCAGCTGTCTTAAAAAAAATAATTTTTTTTTTTTTTTTTTAAATCCATTTCTGTTTTGCTTGTTAATAGTGTTAACATGTAAGTGAACAAATCCAGACTTTAATGTGAACAATTCTAAGTGAGTAGGAAATTCACATGTCCTTTGGTGCTATTGTTTGACTGTCTAGCTGCACACTCATTTGGGCAAGAAAAGTAAAGCTTTTCACATAAATGAAAGAGATATTTGCAAAAAGGAAATATGATTTTTTTAAGAACCAAATAAAATTTTCATCAACTGTGTGACTTTAATCTCCATTTGGTTGCTGAGTTTGTCCTGGAGAACAGAGATAAATCTGTCGTGCCACCAAACTTTCTAATTCAGATCCTGGTTTTAGTCTCAGAGTTTATTTTCACATTGTGTGCCTAACTGTGGCTATGGAGAGTGTGATGAAATAATACTTGTGGGCTTGAAACCCATTTCTGACCTGCCTTCCTGTCATACCTTTAAGAAACTCTGAGCATATTTCTCTGTGAATTTTTGACATACAATTAATGATGGGTCCGTGTTGATTTGAAACCGGGGCATTAACAGAACTAAAAATAGGATACATATTTTCAGGATGCACATTTTTAATCAAAACTCAGTTTCCCACCATGATTTTGAATGACTTGGTTATTCATCCTTGCAAATCATTTCTGTGTTCTTGGTGCATGAGCAGTGATGCTGATAATAGAAGGCTGCAAGATCAAGAAGTTTGGATGCCTTTTTTATGAGCAGAAGTCATTGTTCAGAGGCTGAGACAGGGCCATGAGTCCACTACAGATGTTCTGAAGCATTTTACATCATATACAATTCAAAGGTCTATTACCTTTGAACCCTTAAACCAAATACTTCAGAAATGTTCCTGTACAAGAGGGGGGAGTAAGTGAAAGCTCAGTGCGTACCACCATCATCTCAAAAATCAAATTAGTGACTTTACTGAAAAGCAAGAGATGTCTTATTTGCTAATGACTACAAGAAGATAGCATGCAAACAATTGCTTTGATTTGATTTCACTGAGGCCCAGCTTGTTGGGATCAGGTGCAACATCATCGTGTGGCATTGGCACGCTGAGTGTTCCAGCTTTGCCATGTAGATTAGCAGTTGTGGTGCTGGGGAGCAGGCGCATTCCTCTTCCTCCCAGCTGGCACTTGCAAGGTCACTGGTGCTGAAGTCTGAAGCCCTCAAAGCTTCTGGTACCTGAGGTACAAGTAGAAATGTCAGCTCCTTCCTCTAAAAGCTTTAGCATTCAGACATTATGAGCAGTTTAGAAAACAAGTTGTAGTTTAGGGAAGGAAGGCTGAATAAACTGAAAAAAAAAAAAGCATGTAGAACAGAAAAGGAGTAATCTATTTTCTGTGTTTTCTGAGGATGTAAATAGAATGAAACAAGCAAGAAAGGGCCACAAATAGCAAAAATGGAAAATTAAGATTATCAAAGAGTCGTCTCAAATAATAAAGGTTCGTTAGTCATAGAAAACGATTGCCTAGGGAAGTTGAAGAAAGAAGAAGAAAAAAGAGACAGAATGTTGAGAGGAGTGCAGGTGTAATTGATAAAGAAAGCTGAAGGATATAGCAGTTCTGTCTTGGAAGAGCGGGAAGCACTGGAGACCTTTGAGCCTGGGTTTATGTGAAGATACATCATTTCAAATAGCAGATGAGAAATCTAGTTTAACAATATTGGTGCCCTGTCTACTTTCATTTAGAACCAGAAGCTGCTCATGTCTGATTCATGAAATCTCTACTCTTAGGCAAGCCTAGGAATCAGGCTAACTGCTACTCATAAACTATTGCTAATTTAATGGGGTCGAATCAGCCTGTAAACCATTGACACTTAGTTTTACAATTTTATGCAAGCATGCATCTTCACACTAATTTAAAATCTTCTATGTAAAATTATAGCAACATACTTCTCCTGGCATCTCTGAAACATCTCTAGGAAAAGTAAAGACTCTGCTTTTGCTAGAGGTTTGGTACTGTCTTTAGTTATTTACTACTTCTTTTTTCTTTCAGATAAATTTATTTTGTCCTGCTTAGCAGGATAGCTGAATGATTCAGGTATTTTTCACTCAAAGCTAAAGTAATCTTGATTTTCTAATGTGATACAATAATTCCAGTTCATTTGAAAAATGTGTTTTCATGTCTTAATTTCATTCCCATTATCTTACTCTGAAATAAAATATATTAAAATACAAATCCAAAGAAAATAAAAAAAAATACCTACTGATTATTTATTTATTTATTGCCAGAGACTTCCTGGATCTTAGATAAGAGCTGTACGTATTGCAGTAATAAAATGAATAAAAATGGTGATTATGTAAACCACCATAAAAAACATGCATTAGAATGCTTCATGCTGTAAATGTCTTAAAGTGAGGACTGTGAACTCCCTGTATTACTTCTTCTATTATGTGCTTGAAAGCACACAGGTACTGCTTCTTTTTTAGTCGGTAAAGACAAGCTCCCTGAAAGAAAAGTCCGAGTAAAAAGTGGGCAGGCTTAAGTAGTACTAGCTTGCTAGTTGAAGCAAAAGAATTGTCCTGGTACAGGTGTACGTACACTTTGATACTCCATTTCCACCAGTGGACATAAGCTGGTGCCTGGGAAAAAATAAAGACGTTGATTTCTTAAAATTGCCAGCCCTCGCCTACTGGCAGATCCCAAATCTTGCTAGGATGGGTATTGCTTCTATGTGGTTAGTAGCACTTGAGGAACTCCATGAACCTATCAAGTTTTCCCTTGAGAATCTATTTAACCTTCATCATTCACAACATCTTTACTGCCCACACGGGAATTTGCATGAAGAAGTTAGGTGCAGAGCTATTCATGCAAAAGGATTTATGCCATTAATAAACTCTGAAAATACCATGTGAAAAAATTCTGTCTGAAAAAGGAGAGGACATCTGAAAATGCAGACAAAAAAGCTCTCATATGGGTCTGTGTAGTAGCATCTCTGATCCTAAATTCATCATGTTGCATTCACAATTTTATTGTGTCATTGCACATAAGAGAATGGTGTAATCACACTTTATTTAGAATTTTTGTGTGAGTGCTATAGAAATTACCAGGAAATTTAATAGACTACATGTGGCAACAGCTGCCGTTCTTACACTGATGGTATTACACATATGAAAAGAGCAGAAATTAGAACAAAGAAAAGAAATCTAAAGTAATGGAGGGAGAGAGGAGAGGGGAACCACTGCAAGGTTTGTCTTGCAGAAAACAGCCTTGCTTTTCAGATCTATACTTTTTTTTTTTTTTTTCCTGTTGACAAGCTAAGCTTGGGAATAGTAAGTGCTGCATGAATTAAATGCATCACTCTTGTCTGACTGGGTACTGTGTACTGGATCTTGAAACCAGTCTGGGTTCTATCATTGTGTTGCTATTGATTTCTATGCTTTGACAGAAAGTAGCTGAGAAACAAATGGTGAGGATAGGAGAAATCCTATAAACATTTGGGGTTCTTTTGTTTTGTTTTTGTTTTTTTGCAAGATTACAATTAGTCATACCTAATATAACACCAGTTTCTCCTTTCTAAAGTTACACCATGAACATGGCTTTGTACATATCAATCAAACAAATTTTCAACATTTCTTTGTTGATATCGCACACTGTTGTTTTTTTCTTTCTTGTATCTTTAAGAAAGGATTATTAACAGCAAAGCAGGAGGCTGGTTTTTCTTGTCTACCTACAGATTTTTTGTTCCAAGGCATCAACTGGATTGTAAATCCATCCCATTGAAATGGAAATGAGCAAAGATGTTGCACAGGTCTTTCACTAGTCACTATTTATTTCACTCATTGTTTTCAATTCCCAAGCAAGTATTTTATTTTTTTCCCTCTTTCCTTTTTTTTTTCTGTTTTTGTCTGTTCCATTTCATTTTGTGTAAGAAAGATCAAGTCCTGTTTCTGGTTGGACCTAGGAGAAGAACTGGTACCAAAAATGCCCAAGAAGTGGCTTGTATGAGGAGTACTAGGGATTCTTGATGAAACACAGGGAGGTGAGGTACTTGTTTATTTCTAATGAAACATATTATAGAAAAGGAAATGTTGAATATTTGAGAGAGAGTACTTCAAATTCCTCCTAAGTACGGTACTCAAATAAGACAGGAGAATGGGAAGTTTTTCCTGAAGTTTTGCTGTTGTCCTTTGCCAGACACTGGTAAGATACAGTACCCTTTCTGCCTTGTCATGCATCTCTTCAGGTTATTAAACCTCAGTAGCAGAACTGTATCCCCCTGTGTGCTTGTCTAGGACCTGGAATAAATTTTTCATGATGGGTCTGTAGAAGCCGCTGCAAATCATCAGTGCTCAAAAGAGTTGTATATGAATGGACATACTCAGTGTGTACATTAGTGATACTTTTTAACCCCTTCTGTGTGTGGACAGGAGAAGAAATAGGTTTCATACCATGCTTCCCATATTTCAAAGCTTCTTTTTGATTTTGCCCTTTTGATTACTTGTAATAGTTTCTGTTGATTATGATTAAATTATAACAGACCAGTAAGGAACTTTGTAAGTGGAATCTAATTGAGCTTATTCCTACTAATGCCTGTAGAATATTTCACCTGAGGGTTTCTGGACACTGTGGATAAACTCTGCATTTTATCAAGAATGAATATATGTTGCTGTTGCAGCAGTCACTAGTTTGCAAAACATGCTGCTCTGTGATGTTTTCTACAGATGGCTCAGTTAAGGAGAAATGTTAAACCTTAGGATTTTATCACTCCTAAGGGAAGAAAATGACTGCATGCATCTTTCCTCTTTTTACTACCCAAAATACTTCATAGTCTAGAAAATAGAAAGCAGTATATCAAGTTTACATTTAATAACATACTGTAATAATCAAATAGAGATCTTATTATTGAAACCATCCAGCATCTGAGTAGTTCCTCACTACTTCCAGGTATAGTATTCTAGGAGAACATCACAGGTCTTCCCAAAAGACAGTTTAACTTAACTGGAATGAGAGGAGAGTTCATACCAGTATCCACAAAAACACCGTGTAGCTTAGGAATGCACAGTGATAATGGAGAGAGTTAAAGTCCCTTCGTTATATTTTAATTTGTACCTTTCACTGATTTAATAATATAATTTTGAGCAATTATTTTTAAAATCAGACATGGGAACCTCTAGGAGAAATACAATCAGTCATGCCTGCTATTTGCACTACTGCTTTGTTTGAAAAAAAAATCCTAGTGAACACATATATAAAATAAATCTCAGTGTCACAACTCAAGCCCTTAATCCCCTTCTTCATATTTGGTTTTTATGTGAAGCAGAAAACGTTTCATCACTATATGCAAGGCTCAGTTAAAGAAAGCTCCTTTACAACATGCATATGACACCATGGCTGGTTTTGATTCCCTGTAACAAATTGCAGACACCACAAGATAGCAGTGGCATTACCGAGGAGTTTAAGGAACAGACTGAAATCCCAAATTCCTTCTAATGTAGCAGCAGATCCTTCGTGTTTCAATATTGCATTGTGGCAGTTGGAAGTGGTGAGCTTGTAAGACCATGTTTGATGTGTATTCATCTTCCCCTACAAGACCAGCCTCAGACTGTGCAAAGTAGCTTTCGGAATCAGATCCTCAGTCTGTCTAGCAGGATCTCTGAAAAGTGGGATCTCATTTTCATCCCAGCACTGCAAGATAGCTTAGACAGCTTCAGAATAAAAAGCTTGGGTAGAAAAAAGGCAAAGAAAGCTGTGATAAAAATGAGAGCTCTGTCTCTTACAAGCAACAGAAATAATACCACAGCAAAATCCTCAGGATGTACTTACATGGATATTGCACTTCCTCAGTAACTCACTATTCTATCATAAGAAATCATGAAAATAAATCTAAATGGCTATTTTACGAACTGTAAACACCTTTCCAATTGGTTTATACTTTAAAGTTGTCCATTTATTCACTGTTAGAAGTTTAGATGTGCTTCGCTGAAGAAAATCATGTCTTCTCTTTTAAACATTCTCAGGAGACAAGTTCACTGTTTTGGCCCTGGTATCAGTCGTTTCTTGTTTGAAGAGTTATGTACACCTATGTATCATAACAGCCCTTAGCCAATTTGATGCACAATAACATTTTCAACATTTCTTGTATTTATTTTAATATTATCTTGAAAATAATGGGGATTTCTTCAGCTTCTGAAAGTTACTGTGGTGACTGTCTTCTGTTGGAGGAATTTTCCTCTTGAATGAAGAAGTTTCTCAAGAAATCTTAAGAGCATAGTGACAAAAAGGAGCTCTCACCTTTTCTAGTTCTAGTAAAGAAAATATGCAAACAGAAGCAAAGATGTTTCCACTTACAGAGACACGATTAGAAAATTTCAAATTTCTGATTTTCAAAATTCCTACAGCATATGTTCCTGATCATTCCTGATTTCAAAATCTACAGCATATTGATAGGAAACCTTAACCAACAGATGCTCTGTGGGAATTTCATACTGAGGTCTAATCAGTATAGGAGAGAAACTTCTAAGACATAATGTAGTTGTGGGACAAGATATCACAGGTAATTTTTTGAAAGAAAGAGTGAGACTTAATCACTTTCGGCTACTTCTGCAGCTACTGCTGAGGCACATTATCTTCTCTGTCAGAGAAGGAGATGATTTTCAAGACTGTAATCAAGCTGAATTGCTGCCAACCATTTACTGACAACAACTGATGATTCTCATAGACCATTTGTTTTATTTCTGCACATTTTATCTCATGCTTTTCTGTCTTTCTAAAATCCGCGGCCTTTTATGTTACAACAACAGGACATTAACAATTATTGCTGTTAAAATGTTCCACACACAAGCAAAGCTTGCTCTCTGCCACATATCAGAGCTCAGTTTGGTTTTTATCTCCGTCAATCCCAGAAGTTCCAACTCTAACAGCTTTAATTACCTCAGGGAAGCAGTATTACAATTTTTTGATTAATAAAAGGAATTTTTCAGCTACTTGGAGTAGAAAGTTTTGTGTTACATTGTGGTATTTGACCTCTCTGAAAGACTTGTGAGTGGAACAAGACATTTAATGGCATTGGACATGAATGACCTCTGCTTTCTAACTGCTAGGCATGGAAAGATGAGGAAGATGAAATTCATGTTATCTCTTGAGTCATATTTTCTCCAGTTTACATGAAATACTATCTGCAATTAGCATTCTCATGGCCAGTCCTAGCTGACATTTTGCTACAGCAGTGCAGAGGAAAAGCCATACTCTGCAGATAAGCAACTAGGCAGTTACTAAGGTAATTATTAGACACCAGTTCCCTATCCAGAATTCAAGACTTGGCCTGTCTAACCAGCATCTCTTGGACCATTTTGCCAGACTCTCTGCTGTGTAGTGTCTACCAGTCAACAGCGTTTATCCAGTGTTCCTCATGCCATCCTCCCTTGTTAGGATTATTTGCAGCCTGCAAGTCTTCATATTGATTTCTAGGTTTATTGCACAGTTGTAAATCAGCAGACAGACTATAGGAGGTAAGGAAGGAAACAGAAGGATGAAAATGACATTGACCCAGTTGTTTTGTCTGAACTAGATGGGGAACTACATACCTGTCCCATCACTCTCCACGTATTAAATATATATATATATATAAAATAGAATCATTTAAGTTGAAAAAATCAAAAGTCCAACCATCAACCTCATCTACTGAGTCCCATCTCTAAAGTATGGCCCTTAGTGCCATGTCCACATGGCTCTTATCCAGGGATGGGGTCTTCACCTAATATACAGTAAATATATACACATAGTATTCCTGTAATTAGTTTTAGCTTCACCATTTCCATGATCTAAAGCTGAACATTCCTCAAGTGAATGCTATACTTTATAACATTTAGAAGTAAGCCTTGCTGTCACCACATTTTCATTGCCTCCAAACAACAAATGTCCTCAGCTTATTCCCTTACTACTGGCTAACAGGACCAAGCAAAAGGCCCCTCAGAACATGTTGCCATGGATTTCACAGTGTCATGCATCATCTGCTGCTGGTGGGCCTTGCTGGCCAATCACAACACACTGACTGGGAGGCAATGTTCTGCTGTAGGACAGGATGGTGTAGTAAGAAGTCTTGAACAAATTGTGGATTTATTTGTGTAGGTGAAGTAAGAAAGAGTCATACATTACTCCTGAAAATACAGAACTGTATTATAGGGTGTCATTCAGGACAATGACCTAAATGTAGCAGTAGTTTTTGGAATCTGTTTCTAGGATAAACATCACAGATATCAATATATTCCTAAAAATGTATCAAAAGTCTAATTTTTATTTTATGACATTTGAAACTGAGACCAAGGCTGTAATCCAAGTGAGTATCATGCTACACACCACTTAGCCTTCTCTAGGCCATGTCATACAGAAGATTGGAAAAAAAAAAGTTTCCATGGCAGTGAACTGTGAATGGCATCACCAGTTTCAGTGCGGTACATGGGAAGAGGAAAATGTGGTCCAAAGGATTATGACCTCCAGAAAGAAGGGATGGCTGGGGACCCCGTTTGCCAGAAAATAGGAATTACCACATTTTCCTCTGAAACTTAATTTTCTTTAGCAACTAAATTCAGCACTTAGAAATATGTTCTTAGAAATAGAAAGGTGCAGTAAAAGTGTGGAAATGGTGTTCAAATGCAGAAACCAAAGTTCTCGAAATTAGATGTAACTTAAGATTGGTGGCAGAGGAACTGTCCATTATTTCATCTGATTCAAAAGTGGTCAGATTTTTTTTTTTTTTTTCCATACTATATGGAGGCAGTGCTTTGTGATTAATTTTTATTTATTTATTTAAAATTAAGACAAGTACTGTTATAATATTTTGCAATGAGAAGAGCATTTTTTTCTATTGTATTTAATACAGTGCTAGCACAATCCAAATTAAAATCTGAGCAAGGCACTTGTTTAATATATCAAAAACAAACTAAGTCTGGATTTGAAAAGGTATTAAAGCTATTCCTTTCATAAAATAGAATTAGTGCTAATTTGCTTCTAGAATTTAAACTGAAATGAATTTATTGTTGAAATATAAACCAATGGTTTAAATCCAAGCCTAACACAATTAACAAAATGAGGAAAATTCATAAGGTTCAAATTAATATTATTATGCTTACAAGCTGAGGAAAAAATTATAGCACTCCTGAAATTATTAGAGCTACCACAGTTGATAACCTCTGAAGCCTATGACTGTGAGAGGGATCAGGAAGAGCAAAACAAAAAACAGAAATACATTCATATTTTTAATAAATTTATACATATAAGCCTTGACAGTTGTTTATGGTGAGTCATTAAAAATATGAACACATTATATGAAGTCCAGTACTGGATATAAATACGGACTTACAGTACAAAGATGTTCTATTTGAGAATTACAAATTCTCTTTTCATGTGGTGCTCTTCACACAATGCAGTCAATGAGTTTAGTAAGCAGAATGTGCACACAATTGGCAAATATGATATATAAACATTTGTCTAAATTGTTGAAAATCAATTATGAATTTAGAAATGGGACTATCTGTTCAAGAAACTAATTCAGCTGTAACGGAAAAACACCATGCAGACAATCAAAACTGCATTACTAAATATGAACTGAAAACATTATATTCCAAGATCTAAATGAGAGTTTGATTTAGAAAATGTTAAAATTTGGTTATTAGGTCACTCTTTAGGGCAGATAATTCTGAATTTAATCCTAAATTTTAGACGTCTGCTTTTGGAAAAGTTTGATCTCTCAGCCTGTTTTTCTTTCAGTTAAGTGAGAGTAGTGATATTTCCTTTCTTTACAGAGATGGTAAGAGGATTAATGCTTTTTACACTGGTTTGAGTATGGAAGGTCCTATAAAAGCGTTATCTGAAAATTTCAGACAGCTCTAGCATTATCCTATTACCCACTCATAGAGGCAAGTAACCGATAATTGGGTTCCTACTTACCTTCATTAGATAAGAGATTTCTTACTTAACTCTATCAATAGAAAGATTAAGAGCCCTTGGTACTCCAGGCGAATGCAGCTGTATAGAACAGAAATGAATAATAGTGAGTATAAAGCCATGGTTGTAAACCAATAAATCTGTTGCAATAAAGAAGCTTCCAATTGTGAAATACTCTGTCTAACCTTTATGGTCATACTTCCAGTTCAGTACATAGAGACACATTACTTTGTATCATGCAAAGTAGAATAAAGTGACCCATTAACTTCATCAAAAACTTACAAGTTGACTTTATATTTACACTTTTATAATGTGAAGACAGAATACAGTATTCTCCTGTGAGTTAGAGCAGAGCCTGTGAAAAAGAGCCCATCCTGATTTTCATCACCTCTTTGGGATAATACTTACCATACCTTTGCAATATTTTCTTCTTTTGTTAAAAGCGTAGAAATTAAGTTTTCAACCTGAAACGTGCATGTGCTCAGTTCATAATCGTGTGCGCAGAAGTGAGGCACCATGAACTCCTCCTCCTGCTTTTCCTAGCCTATGGCACAACTGAACAGGCTTTCCCATTTGAAAACGTCTTATGTTGTTGGCAGCAGGTACCAGACCTATAATAATAACAATAATAATGCTTTCTGAAGACCCAAAGATGGTTTATTCTCTGCTTCTATCAGACTGACTTTTGATATAGAGTAGCAGGTAGTTCTGATTGTCTTGTTGCTTTCTTTATCTTCTTTTATCCAGGAGGCACCTTGAAATATACTTAGCCAGCTTCTAAAGTCAGTGATTTCTAACTGCCTTTTCTATGGAGAACTACATCTAAAAAGAATGCAAGACTTTTTTTGCAGTGTCACATAGTATTTCTAAACTATTCTCTGTATTTATCTCTGGTAACCTTACAAAATTATTCCATCTGTATGGCTACAAAGCTTAACTACTGTGATTCTGCTTAAATTTTGCTTTCACTGGTGTTTCTTGCTTTATGCATCTCTAGAATGTCATTTATCAACATCTTTATTTCTTGCAATAAACTAATGTAACCACTTACCATAGGATACTGACAGCCTACAAAGTGGCAGGTAGACTTTAACTTGCCCTATTAATTTTTAAAGCCTGTAACAGAGAGACAGTATTGTATTGCAGCCCCTTAAACACTCTCTTTGTTTTGATACTATCCATATTTCTCAGATTTCCACTGTCCTTTCTGTAGCAACCAGTGTCCTGTTGCTGCTGGCATGCAGAAAAGGTGATATTCTGGATATTTCAGTGTATTTTGAAATCATAAGAAGGAAACATTTCCCATTGTATACTGCTTAAGGAGCAAGCTGTTTGGATGGTGCTGAGGTTGATATTATATTCATATGATAAATAGTGGTTTTGTTTATTTGTTCATCTTTCCTGACATACCTGAAGATACCATATAGTCAGCAGTCCAGAATTCCTAAAGCAAGTGCTGGCTCAAAGATAAAATACGGGCTGCAGATGTTGTAAACCATGATCATGCCAGTTAGTCACGAGTTCACAATGAACTTCATACTTGCTGTGAATAGAGATCAAGTGCACCTGCTATCCTTACAGCTCTCATCAAACAACGGTCATGCCGTGCCAAGTGTAAATGCAATGACATTTGATTTGCCAGAGAGTAAGTAAGATAAGATCCGCAGCCTGGTTCCCATGTCCCCATGTTGTGTCCACTGCCCGGCAAATGTGTAGAGGAATGTACTTTTTCCTCAAGACCAGGTTGAACATCTGCACACAACCTTGGCTCTACCTCTGTAAAGATCTTAGTTATTCCTTACTTATTCCTTCCTCCTTCCAGGTTGTTTACTTTCCAGCAACTCCACTGCATTGTTTATAAATTTAAAAATAAACTCTGTCTCTGAAGCGCAAACAATGTTTTTTCCATGGCATACTAGCAAACTTCTAAATAACCAGGACATTACATTGATGATGAGAAACAAAAGCATTTACATAAAGAACAGCTTGCCAAACATTATGAATTTCTTCTCTAACGAAGGAAGAGAAAAATAATACCTGTGGAGTCTCCTTGCACAAATGGTAATGATTATTCTGTGCCATTGTTTGATATGAATATTTTCAGTAAGACCTCAGGAAAAACATTGCTTGTAATCATCTCATAATGGAAAAAACTTTCATATGGGTCAGGCAATGTCAAGAAGACTTGGATTACATAGGTATGCAGCAAAGTCAGCAAGGTACAAAATATATAATTATAGTGTGGCCTGTTTCATATCAGCAGTTAGGAAAACATAGTCTGAATGCAAAATATTCATCTTTTTTTTTCCTGATCGTATTGTAAATGTGTTTTCCTACAATCTTTACGTCTTTCTTTAAAGTAGGAATTGGAGAGGAAATAGCAGCTTACTGACAGTGCAAGGACCGAGATAGCAACCATGAGAAAATACATTAAACAGTCAGGAGAAAGCACTGCAAACACAGCTTCGGAATTGTAGCATTTTAATGATTTTCAAAGGCAAAAAAAAAAGCCCTTTGAAAAGTGTATGGATGGTCCCCTAAAGGAGGTTTCCTTCGCTATAGTTCCCCAACACAGATTATAAAGCAGAAAGGGAAAGTGTCACTCAAAATAGTGAAGTTTCAATGGCATCCATCAATAAAAAAGCAATGACAAAAAG
The DNA here is from genome assembly GCA_016647715.1 of Pavo muticus. Classification (NCBI taxonomy): domain Eukaryota; kingdom Metazoa; phylum Chordata; class Aves; order Galliformes; family Phasianidae; genus Pavo; species Pavo muticus. The sequence goes on along the minus strand of JACDJE010000286.1, from coordinate 1,030,389 downwards.
AAAGGGAGGAACATGAATAACATCAGCTAGTGTTCTTACATGTAGAGAACAAGAGAATACACCTACTTTAGGCTTTTCATTACCATAAAGACACATGGGCCTGACCTTCACTATGGAAAAATGAGTATATTTTAAGCACCAGTTACAAGACTATTTCATGTTTTCCAGACTTCACAGTATTGAATTATACTACTTTTCAGTTGTATTCTTTTCATATTAATGAGCCAGACATGATGGAGAAAAAGATTGTTAATAAAATTTGCAGATGTTACTGAGGTGAGAGGTGCTGTAAACACTATGGGAATAGAGACATAATCAAACAAAATAGTGCCTAGTGAAAAGAATATATGTGCCAGAAATGCAAAATGAGAATCCAGCTGAAAAAATGCAGGCGGTTGTCTCCTGGGGAAAATAATCCTGGGCACACATATTCCATGAAGAAGAGAAAATTGGGAAATGGTTATGATTAAAAAGACTCTGAGGTAAAAGTAGTCAACAAATTAGACAGTAGTAACAATATGTAACATATATTCGAGGATATATCATGTCCCAAAGATGGTCATTTCCTGGTCAGAGAACCAGTACAAAGTTCAGACACTGCAGGTCTCTGCAGGCACTCATGTCTGAAACAAACTGACACAGAATTTCTGTGGTGCATGTCAGCCCTTGGTCAAACTTTTTATGTGGGTAGGTTTCACTCCTGCTGATTGATGAAAACAGAGATTAATTTCTTATGCTCTGAAACAGAGCAGCAACTTTCCTAATTATTATTTTCAATCAAACCTTTGTGATTTTCCTATGAGAAGAGAAATAATTAAGAAAAATAGGGGCCTGAACCACTACATTGCTTTTAAATGTATTCAGTTTGTATTTTAGTCCTGGAGAGGAGCAATCATTTCTCTTTGTGTTTTGATGGAAAACTTCCTCCTTCCTACCCACTTCACAATTCTAGAAAAGAATTTTTAGCATGACAATCTAGAAATGGTCTCAATAGTAAAGAATTGCAATCACTGCTATTATAATTTAAGCCTAAGGCTGATACATGCTGATTCAGTGTAAAGGGATGAATGCACAAAGGCTGGATCAACCCCTTTGTACCAATAAGCTCCCTGGCCCCCAGTGGAAAAAAATTAGATTACTAATAGGGTTAAAGAAATACTCAGATATCATCCCAGTACTTTATATTCAGCCTTTCTTGTAACTTGGAAATGTGTTCTGAGCCAAAGCCTGTTCAGGAAGTACTCGAGAAGCTGCTTAATGTTAAGCACTGTACACAGAAGCATATTGGACTCAGCTGTGATAATCTGCTGAATTGAAGGCTCATTCGTAAAGTGACCCCCCTGTAGCTTTGGTGGTAAGGACCTTCACAGGAAGCATCCAGGTAAATCAGATACTAACAACCTGCTCAAATAATAGTCTGTATCCCTTCCAGTGTCCAAAATACATTTCCTTTCCTCAAGAAAATATATGCCTAGACACTGGCAGTCTCTTACTCAGATGAAGTAAAAAGCAATTTAAATTTTATCCATGACTAATTTCTTCTTAAATTTACAAAGTACAGAAAAAAAAGAGGATGTTAACATTGAATTTGTGCTTGCTCCTTCACCTGCAGCTATCATAGCCCACATTATACTAGGGAGTCTGTACCACGAAGCTTTGCAGAAATGCTAGTAGCTGAGAAGCCTAAGATAAGAGCTTTGAGTTTTGAGAGCTGTATTTCCTTATCTCTGACTTTACCTCTATTCTTATTCTGCAATGAAGCAGAGCCTGTTTGCATCTCTAATTTACACTTCTATTTTCCTCTCACCATGCTGGTAAAAAAAAATATATATATATATATATATAAATCTGCACCAAAATAAGTGGAGTCATGTTTGGTGTGTTTTTTAATTAGATAATATAGTTCATGGAGGGACTGTGAGCCACAGCTGATTGGTGAAAGTAAAATGCAACCCTTGCTCTTTTAATCCTTCTTGCTTATTTTACATAAGAACAGAGTCTTTGTGAGTGCCATACTGGAAGATAATTATGCAAGAGGAATAAAATTCAGCTCCTTGTTTTTATATTACTGTTGTTGGAGGCGTAGCCCATATAAGGATCTCAATTATAAAGGAACCTTAATGTAAAAGAAAGAAAGAACAGGATCAGGGACAAGCTTAATTGGCTTTTTAGATGTTTAAAACATGAGGCCAGCATATTAATGTATGTAATGTATATGCAGTGAGTTTCTTGTAAGGAACTAAATGGAGGTTCTTATAATGGTATACTGAATATGTGTGAATTTCCAAGGTTTGGTCTGGGGCTAAGACATTATGTTAGGGTAAATAATCCACGGCAGCTAGTAAGACCAGCTGTACAAGGAGCATGACACATCTGCTGCAGTCGTGGTGAGTTGTGCTCTAGTCTAACAAATCTGGCGTGAATCTCATTATATGTAGAGAAAAATAATTTGTTATCTGAGATTCAGGAAGACCTCCAAAGAAACTTAGTCTTGAATTGCAGACAACAGATCCTAGATTTCTTTCCACGAGATGCCAAGTCTATCACAGAGATGAAAAACTCTGTTCTCTGATCTTAAAGGCAGTATCTTATAGTCAAATACTGCTCTCATTTACACTGAGAGCCCCGGGTGTTTCACACAGCTTTTGTCCTGAGAGGGCTGGGGAGCATTCTTCAGTGCCTTTAGGCTCCTGTCAGCAGCACAAGAGAGGAGGATGGCACAGAATGTGGGCCCTAACAAAGTCACTTGGCTGGTGCCCCATTGCTCTCACCAAAGCCTGTGCTGTACCTCAGTATCACTGCAGAGTCCTACTTAAGCCATAATGACTTTTCTCCTGGAGCTCCATTGTGCCCTGATTGTTTCATGTGTGCAGTCTACCTTGAGAAAGGTTTGTTTATTGTTGCAGAGGAGCCTCAGAATTTAAGACGCTGCAGTTCTAACAACCATTAATTTTACTTTCCAATGTTAAGATTTCTTTTTTTGTGTGTGCTTTTCTATATCAAGTTCCCTTACCATAACAATATCTGAGCAGTGAAGAGTTTGACATTCATTCGCTGACACTAAAAAATTGCAATCAACTTGGTGGATTTTAGATTATACCTGCTATGGAAAAGAGTCAGAGAGGTAACAAATGCTGTTCAAATTGTAAGCAAATCTTTTATTCCCTAAAAACTCACCCTCCTGAATTGTTCAAAACTATGTGTAAATTTTCACTAACTTAGCAGATTGTTTATGCAAAGGGAAAAAGTCAAAATTCTGAAGCTTTGGAAACAAATACAAAGAATAGTCTTTATTTCAGGATTAAATAGTGAGATTGCTTTTATTGTCACTTATTAGAAAATGAAGAATTGAAAGTATAATAGCAGATTCAGTTGGGCATGGAAAAAAAAGAAGAGTAATTTTGGGTCAATTCACAAATTTTATTGTTTACTTAGCTGTTGAAAATATCTCAAGCCAGTATTTTTCTCAGTTATATTGGTTGTTCTGACTGCGGTTTGGGTGCAGGAGTGTAACATTTTGGCAAAGAGAAGGACGTGTTTTATGAAGCCCCAGTTTTTGAAGCAGACATTTATTTTGTTATTCATCAGGACAGTTCAATTAGATTCAACAGTCCTTTTTTTTTTAATAAGTTTACTTTCTGCATAACTGTTTAACAAACCACATTTGTGAGGGTTGGTTTTTTGTTTTTTGTTTTTTTTTTAATTAATGAAGAAAAAGCCTAATTTCTTAATCCAAGCTGTTTTCTGGGTGCTTCCTGAGCAATTCCTGAAGTGTTGATTAAGCTAGCAATACTAGAAAAGGTCAAAAACCTATTTCCAGGACCCTGGTTTGAAAACTGTTACAAATACTCTACAGCATGCTTTTATTGCACATTAGTTTTAATAGGATATTATTGGTTTTGAATACCCTTTTCCCAGATGCTGCCTACAATGTATTTTTATTGCATAACAGTTTTAATATGATTTTACTGCTTTATAAGTACACTTTTCACCATTCTTTCTTTGACACTTTGGATATACCAGTAAGCCTGCACATTACCATTACTTCTTCCTAAAAATCAAGGTTAAAGCAATCACAGCAGGGCTCTCCAGAATGAATGATAATTGAAAATGCGTCTAGCAGGACACTCTTGATATTCTATAAATAAACAATGCAGAGTCTTCATTCATTATTTATCACTTCTTTATAACATTCTTTTACAAGACATATCATTATCCTTCCTCAGAGCTGAGCCAAAACATATGTCAGACCAGATGCATACATTTACCTCTCCCTTTATCCCCCCTTGAATAATAATCTCTTGCTCTGTTTTGGATCTGTCTGTACATTGAACCAGCTGACCCAGAACCAACATGCAGTCACCTCATCTTGCAACACACTGCTGTATGTTTGTCCTACTCGTCTGGCTCTTTTGCAGTCCGTGTGAAGTTCTGTGATTGTTATTAAACAGCTGGCTTGTTCTCCATCTATATCTTCTGGGTCTGGATCAGCAGCATACCTACCAGAATGAGCACACGAGGATTTGGAGGGTTTTATGCTGATCTTGCTCATGTCTACCTTTATAACCAGCTGAATCCTTAGCTGACAATCTTTTGTTTGCTTGCTTATCTCCAGTAGGAATGAAAGTAAAAATTAACCTATTAATTTTCTTTGCAGCTCAAAACACAAGGGCTTACTTCAAAAGAGTGTAGGTAAAAGCATTTTTGCCTATCTTCATGTTTTTAATCAAAGAAATTACTGTTAGTTTTAGCTTAGAAATTGCAGTTAGTTTTGATTTTTCTAGATTTGAAAAATGATGAGAAAAGCTGTAGATCTTTTATTAAATTAAAACTGTAACTCATGTCTGGTGCTGAATCCTTTGCTCCTTTTCTCCCTGAGTTTTAATTTGTTTTAGAACATCGCTAAATCCAACTTTTCTTTAGCTAGTATTCCCTTGCTCATAAGTCTTCTGTACATATTTGGGAGAGTTAATTTGATAGCTTATCTGAAGTAACAGCTGGAGGTCATAACTCTTTTTTGGCTTGCAGCTGCAGCTCAGCTGTCCTGTTTGCCAGAAGGCAATTCACCTGACTTGATTTTCACCAAACTGTGCTTTCCATACAAATTCACTGTAATTGCAGAGTGTACCATGCAGAGGTTTTAAAATATTGGCCCAAGACATTGGCAGCATAATATTCTATCTATGGCCTTTAACACAAGCTGTATTAAAAATTAATATAAGTAAAAAATTGCTGAGCCAAACTTTTAAGCTTATGAATAAAATTGCCAAGATTTCTTGACTAAAATGCATTTATTCCTCATGGTTTTGGTTGAGCATCCTCTTAGCTAATAATGGACTGGAAAGCACAGATTCTCACATGATATGGGTGCTCAATCCCTTTGCTTTTTTCAAAGATAAAAAAAAGAATATCAAGTACTTCCATCTCTTCTTCATCTTCAATAACAGCAGTACATGTTTTCACCTCTAGTCTCCATGGATTCTAGTCTTTATTTCTCCAGCAACCCTTATGAAATTTTTGTACTTTTTAACCTGTAATTTGTATAAGTGTCTGTCTGTTCCTCATTTGTTCCATCCTTAGACTTAGAGTAGATTTTATTTTTAATGTTGCCTTTATCCCTGCACTGAAGCTGAAGGTGCCTGCAATTTTATAGCAGTTTTGATTTTAAATACATTTTATTCCTATTCATATTTTTCTGTATGAATTTTCTTCCCAATCCGTTTCTCTCACATTTTCCTCCAGTTTGGAAAAATTAATACCCTTGAAGTACGTGTGCGTATATATTTTGGCTGGACTACTTTCCTGTTCTCTCAAAATGAGCCTGGAAGAGTTGAGGTCGTTATTCCTCAAACAACTCCCAGTTGTCCCAACTCCATCTCATCCAGTGTATTATTTGTCCTCATGCATCATCATCAAGTCACAACAGACAGCCCGTATGGCTAGCACTGCCTTTTAGGCAAGAAAAACTCATACTGAAGTCAGTGGAAAAATGTCTAACAATTTGTGTAGGACTCTTTTTGGCACCCCAGTCCATCCAAAACAACCTAACAGAAGAGATTTTTTTGGTACTCTTTTATCTTGATTGGATTTGATTAGGGCGGTAGCTTTGCAATTCTGTGAGGAGTAATATCTTCTTGTCCTTTGCTCTTTCTTACATAGCGAAGCATGCTAGCTTAATACAATAAAATTCTGCTATGTACATTTCTTCTGATCTGTGAAGAAACTAATTTAATTCCAAATTAAGTACTCTCAAAAGTACTGTTTTTTTTCTTTCATTTTAACACATTGTGAAGCTACAAGTAACTGTAGTCCAATTTTAATGAGAACAATTGAAGGAAATACCACAGATAAATGTCAGTGCATGTCAGAGCTAGAATTTCAAGACTAAAAAATTGTTTCTTCCATTGAGTTGTATATTTTCACCCTGTGTAAATGATTGTTTATTCAAGTTTATTTTATTAGGTCTAATAATATGTATAGCCTCATGCAACTGAAGCTCTTATGATGCCAAGAGTCTTATTCACAGGATATCTAGAAGGCATTAATGATTATGCAGTACCTCTAATGCATAGTGTAAATTAAAATCTAACATAGCCTGTTTATCCTGATGCTTTAAAAACAGTGTTTCCTATTTCTATTGGTGAACATACTAACTGTGGCTGAAACCACGATGATTGGAAGACTAAACCTTGTACAGAAGGTACAAATTATTTTTCCCTCTTCCAAGTACACTGTGTGTACCTGTATAAATTAGCTGGTACAGAATTTTGTTGTGAACCACTAGAAATATTAACGTAACACAAATTAATTCCTATGATTGTAATTCAGATACAGGACCAACTGTGGATTTAGACAAGGTAGGAAATCTCCCCAGGGCAAAAAGCTTAATAGGAGCAGAAGAGAGCAGGAGATAAGGAGCTGTCTGGTGAGACCTCACCTGGAGTACTGTGTCCAGAGGTGGAGTCCTTAGTACAGGAGAGATGTGGACCTGTTAGACAGCATCCAGAGGAGGGCCACTAAAACTGTCTGAGGGATGGAACACCTCTCCTATGAGGACAGGCTGAGAGATCTGAGGCTGTTCAGCCTGGAGAAGAGAAGGCTCCAGGGAGACCTGAGAGCAGCCTTTCAGTGTCTAAAAGGAGACTGTAAGAAAGAAGGGTACAGACTCTTCAGCAGAGTCTACTGTGACAGAACAAGGAGAAATGGTTTCAAATTAAAGAGGGGTGATTTAGATTGGATATAAGGAAGAAGTTTTTTTTTTAAATGTAAGGGTGGTGAGGCACTGGCACAGGTTGCCCAGAGAGGTGATGGATGCCCCACCCCTGGAGACATTCAAGGTCAGGCTGGATGGCGCTCTGAGTAACCTGATGTAGCTGTATGTGTCCCTGTTCATTACAGGGGAGTTGGACTAGATGGCCTTTAAAGGTCCTTTCCAACTCATGTGATTCTATGATCTACCTCTTCACTGATATTTGTATTCGATAGAGTCAGTTATTTTTCTTCTATGTTTGTCCAGCAGTTAACACAGTTAGGGGGTTCAGTGTCAAGGGCTTACAGGAAATAATTTTGGCAATAAACATTAGGATAAAGAGTTCAAATATTTCCACACCAAGATTCTTTGCTAACTCTAACCTTGTTATGAGATTAAACACAAGCATTTCTTCAACTTGTTACTTAAAAGTTTACTGTCATGTTCAGTAGGGGTAAAGTGTCCACACACATCTTTTTCTTTTTTTTTTTTGGGATGGTCACATGTTCTGTTTTGCTGGTTTTCTACAAAGTCCTCACTTTGCACCTTGCAGCCTGTAGGATGAAATGCCTAGCTCTGAGATAAAAAAAACGTGTAAAAATAACCATATGTATAAAGCACCAACTCTTCACATTTATCATCTTAATGATGTCTGTAGCTTCTATTCCTCTCTCTTTTTCTTCTTTACACATCCAGCGCAATTTAGAGAAACCATATGCACTCACTCAGAGCCCACCTCAACATGCTAACAAGTTGAAAAGATAGAATTGTATACTGTGCAACAAAGGAAGTCTCACAGTGCACATATTTACTTCATGAATTCAAGAACTTTGTGTGTGGCATGGAAGCACAAAGATATTGAACAAAAATAAAGCTGGTATTTCCTAAACCTCTGTATGTTTACCTTAACTCTGATTTCTATATCTAAGAATTAAAGTACCGTCTGTTTTACCATGTTTTGTATCCGATGTAGAATGAACATCCCTTTGTCTGTACTAACAATGCAAAGATAAATATCTTTTTTACTTTCAAAGCAGTTAATTAACTTGCTTAGAAGAAGCAGGAGTATTTTCACAGCCACATTCCCAGGTATACTATTCTCACATACTTTCAGGAAAAAAGAATGACATGAAATTAATTAATTGTAAGGGCAGATATATTTCCATGAACAAGAACAAAGACTCTCTAAAAACACATCGTAATAAGGCCATGGGGCTTTGTAGTAATCTTGTTTTGTTGGGTTACTTTTTTGCAGTGCTTCTTTTCTTCAGTATAGAACAAATATCAACCAAAAAGAAAACATTGCTCAATTTCAAGTTATGTAAATAATTGTGGTCAAGAGAGGAGCAATAAAGCTCTTTATTTTTCATAGAATTGAAAGAAAAATAGTCAACAGCTATCAAATAAAATAGATTCACTAAACTCTTCTCTTTAATTCTTCAAAGCTAGGAGTGAATAGGATTTTTAGATAGTTTTGATTTAGAAAAAAAAGCAACCCAAAATCCTTTTTGAATATAATTTGGTCTGGATGCTTCTGCATACAGTGAATTGAAACTAAGGAAAAGCTTCATTAGCATCACGACATATACTTGTGCCTGAGTTCCATAATTCTTTCAGGTTTGACAAAAGAAAAAGGCATGCTCTTTGGTCACAGGGATAGAAAATTAATTGAGTTTTCTTTGGAAATGACTGAAAGCTTTTCTGAAACGAGTGTGGAGATGTTTTTTTTTAACTTAGCTTCATTTCCAGTTCCAGCATAGACTAAAAGTTACAGACCAAGAAAACTGAACAAAGCAGAAGAGAGAATTTGTTTTTGTATGTGATTTTAACACTTTTGGTACTTACTCAGCCTCAGTTTTTAAACCAAAACAACTTGTAAAATTCAGAAGTTGCCGAAGTTGGCTGGTGCTGTTAAACTGGAACATGAGAAGCCCACTCACTCAGTCATACCTGGAAGCGCAGAGGCTATATGTCTGCTTACATAAACTCAAAATGTCTAAATTCAAGTATGAGTTGGAAACACTAGTTTTTTCCTTTTAATCATATCAATTACCAGTGGAGCAAATGGTTTTGTAGCAAAAGACTTCTAAGCAGTATATTCCTACACAATCAGGAATAAATAAACTACAGGAAGTACCACGGGTGATTTTCCTGTAAAAACACGATTAGAAAAAGAAAGGAAAAGTTTTATGTTTTCCTAGGGTACAACCCTACAGTAATTATTGCAGCAGTATTGTCATTAAAATTAGCAAAGGTTTTGCCTCACTGAGTAATGCCTACAGGAGCAAAATAATATAAGAAAAGGTAACTGACATATGGGATAAATAATTTGCTCTCAAGCAAGTCAAACAGTTATCTCACCAATGACTTCTGAGAATAGAGTAAGAATAGAGTTTAACACATTTGTGACAGAATGCCACCACTCCAACAGCAAATGTAGAGTAAAATGCATTGCTTTCACAGAATCACAGAATGGCTAGGTTGGGAGGGACCTCTGGGTCCATCTGCTCTGTCCCCCACTCCAGCAGGGCGACCCAGAGCAGGCTGCCCAGACCTATGTCTAGGCAACTTCTGAAGATCTCCTGGAGGATTCCAGTGCATCTCTGGGCAGCCTGTGCCAATGCTGCAGTGCCTGCACAGCACAGAAGTGCTTCCTGATGGTCAGAGGGAACTCCTGTGTTCCAGTTTGTTCCCACTGTCTCTTGTCCTGGCACTAGACACAACTGAAAAAGAGCCTGGTTCCATCTTCTTTGCACCTTCCCTTCAGATACATATGTTGTTCTGAAAGTAATGTCTCCTATTTATTTCCAGGGAAACTACTACAGATACAAATAGCACAATAACGCTATTTAACAGAGCAAATTCTCAGCTACAAAACACTGTTTTTCAACGTGATCACCACCATTAGCTGTGCATTGTTGCCAGGATGAGCATGCTGTGCTTCTAAAAATCTGCTACAGCAGAGGTGACCCACTGCATTTGTTGCCACTGCTGAACTGAAACGCACCACCCACAACCTCGGTGTGCTCACATTCACTGTTTGGTCTCCATAATTGTTCAGCAAGCATCAGTGAATGTCAGTGGGTGTCATTTTTTCTACATGGATGAATTCAGAGACCTGCTATGGTTTGCTTTGGGCATTCTGATTTTGCTTGCAATTTCTGCTTTTCTGTGAAGTCTGATTTGGCCCATCAGTTGGGAGTGGAACAGCGGTGCAGAATCCAGTAGGTCAGCAAGGTTTCTATGTACCCATCTTATAGAAGTAATGTCTTAAATGCATAGATACGCATATTAGATCATTTCCTGTTCTCTTAAATGCCCCCAAACTCCGTTCATGTATAATTGTGTCTCAGACAAGGTAATTTGTTTTGTCAAAGGTCTGATGAAATATGTAGCAAAGGTTAAGTTACCTTGGTGGGCTGAACACGAAAAGATGAACCATAGCAATATTCCCAACCAGAATATTTTTCTTCTGTCTCTCACAGCTCTCAAGGGTCATTATGAATTCCCCCATTCAATAAATCTAGGATTACCTACTGAAATCTTTTCACTGAATCTATCCCAGCAGTACAATCTAGTTTCAGTGAACAGACCCAGTATCACTAGATCTCTCCTATTCTGAGCTTTGCTTACTTTTGTCGCTTTATGACCCCTTACATCTGCATCCAGGAATCATATTTTTGGGTCTTATTGCCTGCATAGAAATAGAAAGTGTAGCAATTTACCCTACTACTTGGAAATCCCACAAATGGAATCAGTATTTTCTTGTAGAGGTAAAAGAAATTCTGCAGTAACCTGGACACAGACTGTGCTTATTCTGAAGAAAATCTCTTCCAGGATTTCTCTTGCTAGACAAGATATTGATAGTGAGCCTTTAAGACTGAACTTCAGTCTCACGGGCTGACTGGAGTACAGGAAATACATTGTTATGCAGGAATCTTTGGATAAGTCTTATCGGATATCTTCTCAGCCACTTCATACACTAGGTAGTCCTTTATTATGTACTATATTGTGTGAAAGCTGAAAAAAAAAAAAAAGAATGAGAAAAGTTCAGGGAATTTTTTGAAAACCAGAGAGCAGTGTTAGGAAGTTAGCTCTTTATCTGGAAGCAGTGGGTGACAGCAACATGAAAACTTTGTGACACAGATGGTGCTGAAGCACCTGATGCTTCTATTAGCTTTCATTAAGGCAGGTGCAAGAAGCTAACAAAGAAACTACTATAGATGGTGGTGGAGAACTGCATGTCATGAAGCGCATAGAAGGGGCATTTTTGAAGAAACACCTTATACCAGTAACACTGTTGTCTTGTATGAAAGAAGAGATTGTGTATTTTTTGGAGAAGAATGTAGGGAGTCCTTGATCTCAGTTATGAGAGGCTAACTGATAAGTCATCGATCCAAGTTAGATCCTTGGCCTCATAGCCTGAAAGAGTGTCCAAGTGCATTGATTCCAGTGGCAATCCCAGACCAAGTAGAGAATGGTATGTGTTGGCCACTACAAAGGGAAAATGAGACAGTTTCAAAGCATTAAATATGTTTAAAAGGGAATATTTTCCACCACCTACAGGGATAGTAGTATTTGGGGAACTGGCCAATGCCAGGTGTGTTTTCATGCTGGATATTCCAGACAGGTTCTGGCAGGTATCTTTTAAAACCATACAGCATACAGGTGTTCTTGCACAAACAGCACCTGCTGACTGAGAAGCTGTCTTCTCAGACCTCCATTTCATTTGTATGTGTTACTTTGGATAATCTGGCTATTTTCTCTGGCAAATAGCATTGCATTTTTTATGGTGAAGGGTTCTGAATAACAGTTTGCATAATCGAAAGTTGGCAATAAAAATATGCATGGAGGTCACTGTGAGATTGGTTATATATGCAACTTTGTCTTAGTTCAGTGTTAGCTTTCAAGTGCTCTTGCTGGTAGTTTTGATTTGGAAAGGAAGAAATAGTATCAGACACTCTGACTTTAAAAACTCGTTATTCTGAGGCCCTTCTGCTTCATGTCCTTTTTTTGTATTTTACATTTTCTGTCCTGTCTACACATATCAAACTGTAGCACAGTCAGTTGGAACAGGACCAACTGAATAATAAAGCTGTGTTCTTATTGACCTTGAGCATCGAATGATCACTGAACACCCAGTGGAGAGCCCATACAAAGTTTCAGTAGAGCCAGGACCCCAGCTAATTATTAGAGCACCTCTCCCTTTTGTGCAAAATAAAAATACGAGTGGCCATTCACAAAACGTGCAATTACAAAAACCAGGAGAGATCACTTGTGAAATCCTCCTGCTTTTGGTCAGCAGTTGATGAGTCAAACTGAACAGGCAGTACCATTTAAACACCTATTTTGACCACAGCCATTTGAACATGAGGTGACAGGAGGGTTAATGTGTTTTAACTTCTCCCAGCACTCCTGTAAGAATGCTATTTAAGCTATCAATTTAATGCAGGAGAAACTGGGTGTTCATCATGGTGATAATTTCCCAACTCTTGAATAATTATTGGATTTTTTCTTTTTTGTTTCCATAAAACAATTTTAAGGATAGAGCTCTTGGTAACTGCCTGATTTCAAAACGTACAAGTAGGGCTATAAAAAGATACATATTCTGCCTGCCATAATAAAATTAATACTGCATTTTACTAACTCTTGACTTGATTTAAAATTTCTATTGCCACCTGTTATGTAAAGTTGGATTTCTGTTCTGGTGGGAAATGTACTGTAAATGGTGCATCTAATTCAAAAAAGAAAAATGAAAAGCTTACATGGACAACAGCACGAACAAGTGAATACTTCAAAGTTCAATTAAGACTGAAAGAAAAAATGCTGCACCAGGGAATGTCTGCTGCAAAATATGAGGGAAATTTTCAGTGCAGTCTACTGCACAATAGTCATATAACTTCTTCAAAGAATACCGGAGTTGTCATCACACTCTCTAGACTGCATTGAGAATGCAGCCTTTTGATTATATGGAAAAATACTATTCTTTTGATTTAAAGGGGTAGGCAAAAGGACGCAATTCCTTATTTTTTTAAACGAAGACCTATATAATAAGGTGCCTCAAGGGCATAGTTACCCTCATAGAACTTTTTCCTTCCAGAGCTAATATTTCCAGCTGGCTTGTGTCCACACTGACTGGAAATCACCACCATCTGAAACCTGTTCCTACATTTCCTGGCACACAAAAAATCCTCTTAAGTCAGTGGTAGCTTTGTATGCATAAGGAATTTATAATAAGCCTCTTGTAATTGCTTTTCATTGGCTATTGTGAAGTGAGAATTCCCAGTTCAGTTCCAAGAAGATGCCTTTGGCAGGGAAAATAACCAGCACCACCACAGCTAGTTTTATCTGGTATCATAGCTGGACACAGGTAGCTACCCACTTGCAGCTAGCTGTGAGCCTGTAATCACAGAGTATTACCTCTTGCAAATTAAGCTGTACAGGTTTTCCTCTTCATTATTCCAGTAAGTGGAAAGTGAGAAGTGAGAAAAGATTCACTTGCTAAAAATCTTGACTTTCATAAGCATTGTATGCATCAAAAAATAAAATAAAATAAATAAATAGAAGACTGAGTAAGAGCATGAAAAATCTCAACAAAACCATTTTTCTGTTTGGTGAAGGGAAATTCTTCACTAGCCTCAGGCAATTCATTTCATAGGTAGTCAGAAATATGTTAGTCTCAGAAGCATCTTTAAAGAACTGGTCACCACTGGACAGCTTTAGTAGTCCGGCACTGTCTGTGTTTTAAGCATCTTTCATAGTGATTAATATTAACACATTACAACATTAGGAGAATATCCATATGCATCACTGCTTAGAGTTTTTCTGTGTACAGGCTGCTATTTTTTGAAAGAAGTTTTAAAACTCCAGGCAGGTACCTGGTTTTGTCTGCCTTGCCAGGCTGCAGTATGTCCTTTTGTCCTTTCCTAATGCTGTTCTCTAATAGAGCTTTGTATCATACTGTTGATCCACCATCTGTCTGTGGGACTATTTATATTACATACACGGCTGCTATCAGTGTAGGTGGTTTTGACTTCTTGGGTTTGACCAAGGTGGTTCTTTGCCTTCTATCTGAGTATAATGAGTCACTATTCCACTCTGGGGAGCACAATATGTGCCAAGGGTGACAAGCCAGGATACTTTTCCATATCACAAGCACTCTTCCTTCACTGGCTTTTCAGTCTCTGCTTTGCTCCTGGACCATCACTGCATCTCTCTCTTGCTCTTCTCCTCAGTTTTTGGCTGGTAAATAGAGAATGCCTAGTAAGTATTTCTCAGATGGACGTACACACACACAGTAATAACAATAGTACCCCCAAATCTCATTAGAAAATATTAATGGAAATTTCAAAACTATGGCTAAGTATTGTAATATGTCAGCCTGAGAACTAAGAGGTAAAGGGACATTCTTCATTACTTTGCTAGTTTTAGAAAAATTCTAGAAATGCTTATATAAAAATCAATTCATTAAAAACTGTAGCGGAGCTTTTCTCACATGGGTACTGTGGGTATATTCTTTTTGGAAGATGAGCTTGAAAATCTGTCTTACTCAGTATCTACATGGGTACAAAGTAAGATAATGTGGGAGGAGACATTAATTTTGAGTTTTATCACTTCATATACAAAACTGAAAAAAATAAAGGGAGAAGGGATAAAATTTTCTTGCATGTTGTTAGTTTACTTCTTTGTTGGTTTGAGTAAGTTAATACACCTATCACATAATCACAGAATCACAGAATCACAGAATGGCCCAGGCTGGAAGGGACCTCAAGGATCATGAATCTCCAACCCCCCTACCAGGCAGGGCCACCAACCTCCACATTTAATACTAGACCAGGCTGCCCAGGGCCCCATCCAACCTGGCCTTGAACACCTCCAGGGACGGGGCATCCACAACCTCTCTGGGCAGCCTGTTCCAGCACCTCACCACTCACACAGTAAAGAACTTCCCCCTGACATCCAACCTAAATCTTCCCTCCCTCAACTTAAAACCATTTCCCCTTGTCCTGCTGTTATCTACCCTTTCAAAGAGTTGACTCCCCTCCTGTTTATAGGCTCCCTTTAAGTTCTGAAAGGCTGCAATTAGGTCACCCCACAGCCTTCTTATCTTATCTTCTTATCTGAACAAGCCCAGCTCCCTCAGCCTGTCTTCGTAGGGGAGGTGCTCCAGCCCCCTGATCATCTTTGTGGCCCTCCTCTGGACCCTCTCCAACAGCTCTCTGTCTTTCTTGTACTGGGGGCTCCAGACCTGGACACAGTTCTCCACATGGGGCCTCACAAGGGCAGAGTAGAGAGGGACAGTCGCCTCCCTGTCCCTGCTGGCCACCCCTCTTCTGATGGAGCACAGGATACCATTTGCTTTCCGAGCTGCAGGAGCACACTGCTGGCTCATGGTAAGTGTTTTATCTACCAGGACCCCCAGATCCTTCTCTGTAGGGCTACTCTCAAGGACTGCTCCTCCCAGTCTGTATAAATGCCTGGGATTCCACCGGCCCAAATGCAAAACCTTGCACTTTGCTGTGTTGAGCCTCATTAGATTCACCCAGGCCCACCTTTCAAGTCTGTTGAGGTCTCTCTGAATGGCATCCCTTCCTTCCACAGTTTTTTGTTACCAAATCTACATTATTAACAACATGTACTTTTTAAAATACAGTTTTTCTATAAGAAAAATAATCAGTTATATACAATATCTGCACATATGACTGCTCACACGATGCAAACTCTAGGCTTTCTGACAAATATCAACAAAGCTAAATTATTGCTCTGTATATAAATTGCCAGACTTGTCTGTGGAAAGTGACTACAAAGGCAGAAAGCATAGTGTGTGTAGGAATGATGGTGGGAAAGAGGGAGAGGGTTAATTCTTTTGCTTAAATAACATCAGCAGCAGCTGGCAGATACTGAGAAGTGACATCTGTCATAGAACACAGCAGCAGCAGCATTTGTAAGTGATACAAAGAGAGCTGTATCTTGCAGCTATGGCAGTCTGCTGGTTGTGGAACCTATTTCAGCACTCCTTCGGGGCCACACGTAGTGTGCATCTCACAGTAGTGATCACCAAGTGGAAAACAGCAATAGCATGCTAAAACACTTTTGCAGAAGACAGAAGATTGAGCACTAAAAATCTACGAAGATGGATTTTTCAGAAGAGTGTGTCCCTGTCCAGTGCTGCAATTCATCTTCATTTAATGCAGTAAAAAGCACAGTCAGGCATGCATAAATCATTCCTTGTTTGTTCTATTTGTACTGTACGTGTACGGGATTAGAGAGCTTTGGACACTGTTCCTGCCATAGAGACAAAATACAGCAGAGTTAAGATACAGAAAGAAGGAGAATCTTCCTGTGCTACAGGTACAACATGCACATCCACCGGCGTGCAACAGGACTAAGCTTAAGATGGCAAATAGTGTCTGGAAGATCAGAAAGACTACTTCTAGCCAATTAATTTGTCTAAGAACAGTACCCTGTATTAACTGAGTGGGCCTGGTATTGGTAGGGTATTGGTAGGTAGTATTGGTATTTCAGTGCAAAATATCTTACACAAAAATGTGCTGAGGTGGAAGCTCATCGGTAGGAATTGGAGCCCTTGAGTTCTTCCTCTGACTCTGCCACTCAGTCATTGTGAACTTGAGCTTTTTATTCAAAACCAGTATGCCTCGGGTTTCCTGTGTCCCTTGTGGCATTTAATAGGTCCATCTTAAAACCAGTGAGGTATTTTGCCCCTTTACTCTAGTTGGATACTACATCAGGAGAAAAGTTCCAAGGGTAAATGCTATCATGATATTATTCATCTGAAACTTGAAGGAGACCAATAGACTGAGTATTTAGGTTCAGGAAACCCTCAAGCTTTATCAGCATCACTATGGCTACAGCAAACCACTGTGTTTTTAAGATTGAAACTCTTTTGACTGAGTAGGGAATCTGGCCCATCCACGGAGTGGAATGATAAACAGAGGGGTTCAGTAATTGCCCTCAAAATATCCAAACTGGAGAGATGCACAATTACAAGCACTTCCAGTGGTTCTACTACATCTGTTTCTTACACTGTGAAATTATGACATAAGTCCTGTAGCCTACAGACATTCTGTTGGAGAATGTTATATTGATACTAAGAGAATTATAAAACTTCTGTATCTGATTTATAAGGAAAGTAAATGAAAGGGAGGAGAGAGGGAGGGAAAGTCAATAGCCATGGTGAGATTTATCACAGTGCAATATCACTGACATCTTCCAAAGCCAAGGTTTGCTAGTCAGATAGCACAGATATTACAGTGGAGACTAACAGATGCTAAATTTACATTTGTATAAATTGGCATATAAATGTTGACAATACTTCTGTTTATTTTTTTGGAGCACCACTATCACAAACTACGTTTTCTCTTTTTTCATCTAATAGCCTTGCTGATATCAATATTATGGTAGTTTTGTATAACATGTAATTTTGTTTTTTTAACATTTAGACCTTATTTAACTCTGGCTTCTCTGGAGAAAGAAAAAGAGGAAAAAGAGGAAGGGAAGGGAAAGGGGAAAAATAAGAGAAAGTAAGAAGGAAAGCAGGAAAAGAAAGGAAAAGGAAAGAAAATTGGAAAATTGAATTCTCCCCCATAGTCTCTGTCAAAGATCCTTACTTATTTGCAGCCACCTAGAAAAGGTAACTGTTAACTTCAAACCATGGGGATGGTGTGCTTGTAGAAAAGCAAAAAAANGGGGGGAGGGGGAGGAGGAGGAAGAGGGGCCGCCTGGGGAGGAAGGAACAATTCTTCAAAGAGATGGAGATTCTCAGCAATGAGGATGTAGCTGCTTTGCTGATGTCCCTTTCACTGGCAGGACTATATGATGGCTGCCTCACATGTAGCTCGTATCTGAGCTGTGCTTTGCTCACACCAGTAGCAAATGGCACGCCTAGTGCACAAAGAAACGCACGTGCTCCTTGTGATCACATTGCAGCAGCGCAGGCCTGGCTTCGGTAATCTAGCCCTTCTGAAGTGCCTCTTGAAAAGAAGAGGCTTTGAGAATTAATCAGGGCTTTCATTCTAGTGGGAGAGTAACACTTCAGGAAGTACAAGATTTGTAAGTAGCTTGCTATTTTTGTTTGAATTTGTTCTTTATTTGATAGTGATTCATTTTCATGGAAGGGGTAGATTATCTCCCGTGTATTCACAGCCCTTACAGTGCCACTATGTTGGTGGGTCATGCAAAGCAATCCAGCCCCACAGCAGCTGTAATCAAAGCCCAGCTTTTATTTTACTGCAGAAGCCAGGGATGCAGCATGCCACCCTGAATGTGCTTCAGCCTGCTGCACCCATGGGAAGTGACATTAGCCTGCTCACACAACCCATAGTTACTTGTAATTCCCTTACTGGAGTAGCAGAATTATTTGTATTCTTACTGCAAGTTGTGCCGGTTCACTGCCCAGGCATATATGACTGAGGCATTGCAAGAGAGTAGGGAAGGAGCTGGCTCAGCTGAGTCCAGTCCTCTGAATCTGAAGTCATAAAGAACCTGCTCCTACGGGTGCAATTAAGTGTATACATGGTTGTTTTGCAGGATCAAGACTTTAAAAAACAGTGTTGCAGAACACAGTGTAGTATTACAGAATCGCAGTGATATTCTGGTACAACAGAGACACTGGTTGTGCTCCCTCTGCCAAATTGAAGGGTGATAGTAGTATCACTTACTCTTAGTGTATCTATATCATGTAAAATAAGTGTGACACTTCTGTACTGGCTTCAGTCAGGTGGGCAGCTAAGCTTCATCACACTTGTCTCTCACTCCCCCTCCTCAAAGGAGCAAAGGAATAGAATACAATAAAAAAGGGTCAGGGATTGTGATAAAGACAAGTACCAATTACCTCCCCAGTTACTATCACAGGCAAAACAGACCTAACTGAGGGAGATGAGTATAATTTAGTGCCTATTACTAGCAGGCTAGAGCAGTGATACACTAAAAGCAAACTAAAAACACCTTTCCTCCTCCCACACACACCCTCTTCTACTTCTTCCCCCCAAGCAACACAGAGGAGCAGACAATGGGGGCGTCAATCTCTTCATAATGCTTCATCTGTGCCACCCCTTCACGCTCACTCTCTGCCCCTGCTCCAGTGTGGGCTCCTCTCCATGGCTGCACGTGGACATGTGCTCCGCGTGGTGCCCACGGGCTGCAGGGGGACAGCCTGCTCCATGAAGGGCCTCTCCTGGGCTGCAGGGAGCTTCTGCTCTGTGCCTGGAGCACCACCTGCCCTCCATCTGCACCTTGGTGCCTGCAGTGCTGCTTCTCTCCCATATCTCGCTCCCCTCTCCCAGCTGCTGCTGTGCAGCAGTTTTTCCCTTTTTAAAATCTACTCTCCCAGAGCACACCCAGTGTCGCTCATGGCTCAGCTCTGGCAGCCAAGGAGCCCTTCTGGCAAAGCCAGAGCAGGCTTTGATGTGACATGGGGCAGTGCTGGGCCCTGCGCACAGAGGTCACACCTTCAGCACCCCACTGCAAAAACCTTGCCACATAAACCCAATACAACTTCATGGGCAAATAGTGGACAGTGAGCCTTATCTGGATTTTGTATATCCACTTACTTCTGTAGCTCTTTAGCTCTTTGTGTGTCCACGTCCAGAAGAATTTCTGATCTAAGACAAGGCAAGATGCACGTGGGGTGTGGTACATTTGGGTAAATAAAATTAAATGGTTAAGTCTGACAGTTGGGCCATACCACAGCATCATTTTCTAGGCAAAGCCCCTACTAAAAATCATAGGGAATTGCATACAATATTTGTGGCATCATAAAGTGCTGTAATTCACTGCTATTATATGGCCACCAGCTGCTAGTGTAAACCTACTACAATTTCTTTTCTAGAACAACATAAGCTGGAAGGTAGAATTTAACTCATTGTGACTGGAACCATCTTTTTCCTATATTTACATAACATCTAATGCATTGCAGCACTAATAATAATAGGAAATTTCAGCGTTTAATTTTAATCTTCAGTATTTCTGGGTTAGCATTTACCTTTAAGGTAACTTAACTTTTTGCATGTCATTATGGTCTCTGGATCTCGGGAAGTAATTATTTCTCTTGAGTCTTCTGAGTGGAATAAAATAGTCTTATTAGCCTGTAACCTTTTTTAAATCCCTCTCCTATACGGTATTCATGTGATATCATATGTTACAATATAGGATAATAACCTGGATGATATGTGTTATCATGAATATCCTTATTTGATGAACGGGGTAATTAAGATCTCTTTGCATGGTGCATGATTACATATGGTCAGCTTATTAGTGTAATTTGTTATGATTAAATTAAAATAATATACTACAAAAATAAAAGCTTTACCAGCATAACTGAAATTTTAATCCATTTCATATTTTGCAAGAACTGAAAAATTAATAAGCAGAAAAATATTCACTTTTTTTCCAAAAATATACAATTTTCTCCCTCTCTTTTTTTCTTTACCTGTTGCCTTCAGGTACAGGTGAAAAACTAGTACATTTCCCCGGAGGGAAACTTCTAGTGTTCCAGAATGCAAGCTTTCATTAAAAAATTATGATTTGGAATGTGGTGTTCAAATTATGTGAACAGAATCCAGGTGCTCTCCTTTACTAGTGCCTGCACACAGCCTGAAACAATCCATGTGACAAACAAAGCAGCTGATGGAAACTTCAGATGTCAAAGATGAGGATTTATTGTCAGTGTTCTAGTTGTTGGTGGTGCCAGCATAAATAAAAAATATAGAGTCATTGATTGATAAGTTGCTCTTAAGTCATCAAGTCCAATCTACTATTCTTATAAATAACGTCCTGCAATATCTCAAGTTCTGTCTTCAGTTTAGCTACAGTTTCTGCCCTCGCTGTTCATAGAATGAGTCTCCTTCATTCTAATTATGTGAAACCTTCTTATTTCCAGCCTGCGTGCACAGTTTTTACACAATTATTTTTATGCCAGAAGTCTTTTTCGTCTTAAATAGTGGTTAGTTATTTGTATAATACTCATGTATTTCTGTCTTCCCCTCAGGTGCAGCAGCTACATGACCTCTCAGCCTTCACTTTGCCTGTTGTAAGACAGACTGCATATTGCCGTGTTCATAGAGTTCTTCTCTCCACCTCTTCCACTTTGAATTACTCTTTGTAAACTTCTAATAGCATACCAGATCAGAACTTATTGCAGCCTTATACAATAGCATCAACACTTTAAGTATTTCCATCTTTTTTCCTCTGCAAGCAATACTGTGATATTTTCTAATTTTTCACAGACACATCACTTTGGCAGTTGATAGACATTCTCTGACTTTGACTAGTACCCATGTCCTTTCTCACCTCAGTGATTTCCAGTTGATGAGCTTCCAGTTTATAGCAGACATTCATGTCATTGATCCTGCAGTGCGTTACCTTGCATTCTGAATAACTTCCAAGTCAATGCAAACTCCTCTGTTTATAGCTCTTTGTTTGCTGCCTCCAAGGGCACAGGGAAGCCAGGCTGTGTTTGAGGTGTTGCACGTTCAAGGAACAGTGAAGGCAAAAGGTATTTGTTTGTACAGAAAAAAAGGGAAGGTCATGTGGAAGTTGAAGGCATAGCTGAAGGATGCTTCTTTTCTTAAAACAAAATAAGCTAAATTAGTCTTGGTCTCAGAGTTACTGTTGCTGAGGGAAAGATGAAATTATGAAGATTTTTCCAGCTGACCGTAAATGACTTTCAGCTTTTGGAAGAGTTCAGATTATTGCTGGACTGAACATATATACCAAACTGGATATATCAATTTGATTCTTTTTCCCCTTTGCAAAATAAAACTTTTTGGGGGGGCCTTTTCCATTTTTAGGAGTAGTTTGGAAGGTAATAATGGAACTTCTCCTTAGCCCAGAGTATGTCCTATTTTATTGCATATCCTAAAATCAATTTCAACAGAAGATTTAATTATATATTACTAAAAAAGAGCAAAGATGCTTTAGAATGTTGGTCCTGCTTCTAGTAACTTGGTGTCTCTGTAATTCTCTTCCATCCTCATTATCACTTTCTTCTATACAATTTCAATATTACTAAGGTGTTTTCAATCAAATTGACACATATTCAAAACAGCTAACTTAAATGAGTGCATTCTGAATTTGTGCTGCATTTTTTTAATACTTATTAGCTTGAAGACTATGAATATGATATAATGGGTAGGAAGAGTCTTTCTTCTCTCTTCATAAGCAAATTTCCTGGAAAACTGTGACAGAAATTACTCAGTCTTCCTCATTAATGAATCTCTCTTACACTTTACATGGCATGTGACTTGAGCAGTAAGTGATGTTTTTGCATCTCAGAGCAGAAATACCTAATGATTTTTTGAGCATCTTGAATTCCAAAGCTGGCCATTTGATCATTCTACAAAGATGACAATTGTTTCCATACCCTGATTAAAATGGAACACAACATGTTTATAACAATATTTTATTCTAAGCCCAGAGATAGAAATGCCTTTCTACTGCCAAGTAGTCATCACCCACGGCATGTAATTAGCAACTTGCCTTCAATTGCTTTGAAAGATTTACTATGATGTATGCAAATAGTAGGATTTTTTTCAGGGCAAGAAACTACTGAACTACTGAAGAGAAAAGATAGATATATTTTCCACCTTGCTTGTGATGTTTCAGAGAAACTGCATAAGCATGGGTGGTTTCCTATGTTGTTTTCTACAGAATAATCTTTACTCACTTCACTAATGAAGGATACTGGAATTATAAAGAGAAATGTGGTAAGATTATTAACTTGAACTGTGTTGTTTTGTTTTTTTTTTCCTGCAAGATAACCTCTTAGCCAATTACATTTTTGACCACTGCTGTTACTGAAATCTCAGACCACATTTTTTTCTCTTCATTATATGGATACAACTTGCAAACAAAGCCTTTTCCAGTTTAATTAAGGGGAGAAATTAGGTCTTTTCATTTTAACATGAAATACCATTTCCTGGCTTCAGACATCTGTTATAAGGCAGTGTGATATGATTTAGTGATCTGAACTCAGCCCTGAGTCAAGAACTTCTGACTTCTAATCATAACCTTCATGAGTCACCGCCTGATCTTGGATAACTTCATAGCCTACTCTTCTGCGTCAGATGAGTACAGCAATACTAATATCAATGCCCAAGACAAAAATACCCTTTAAGGACTCTTTAGTGCTTGGATAGTATTTAAAAATAAATAGCTGAAGTGTTGTTAAGATTGTGTATTTATTTAATTTGTTTCACCTACTTTCTGATTAATCCAGTGAGCATTATGAATCCAGAGTTACATTTTGGCTAGTACAACTCATAAGANAAAAAAAAAAAAAAGCAAGAAAAAAATACTAATAACAGACAAAATAACAGACAATTACCTACGTGGTCTTTGTTTTCAAATATCTTGCAGGCACTGGGTACCTGCAAAAAATTGTAAACAAAAATAATACAATCAATAATTAGTGTCTGGCTAAAAGATGTATCTAATCTTTGAAATGACAAGACTGGATAAAGCATTTTTTTTAATTAATTGAAAACTGTTCTTGCTATATATATATAACTCCTCAACTAATAGTCTTTCCCTGGCTTATGAAATGATGGCCAAAGTAATCATTCTGCCTATCTTATAGATACAAATTTGTGGTGGGAGTTCTAGTAATGACCACTGTAACAAACATACCTACATTTTCCACTGATTTCAGCAGGACTCAGAGGGATCAGGAGTTCTTTTGCAGACTTAGAATCATCAAGTTCAAAATCAAGTTTTTTGTTGCTTCTTAGGAGATGACTAAAAAGCCAAACTGAGATGGGACTTTTGCTGGAATTCCTCAAATACATTTTTTTTAAATTATTTTTATCTCTTACTATAATATTAAAAGAAGAAAGAATGTGATTGGAATGACCAGCTTCCATGTCTGTGGAAGCGTGCCCATATATCTAAGTGCATGTATTAGGGCGTAAGTAGTCCACAGTGCTGCCAGAACATGATGCAATTTGTATAGATAGGAATTCATTGATGTATAATTTTCAAAGTAATTAGCTTGAAAATGGTCAATTTATCAGAAACAGGACAGATATTCAAACTAAGGATTAAGAGCCAAATACTGAAAGGCATTTATGTGCTTAGTTCAGTAGAAGACTGAAGAAGGGTTATGTGTACAAAGCATTTTATTTTTCCCGAGTTTAGTTAATTCATGTTGAAGTAACCTGTGTTTGTATATATTGAAGGCACCCATTCATGGAGTACGTAGGAATTCGTATTTTAATGCATATGGTATGTCCACAGAGGGACCTCATCTGCACATCTGGCTGAGAAATGGGTTGACAGGAACCCCCTTCAGGTCAACACGGAGAAGTGCAAAGTCCTGTGTCTGGGGAAGAGCATGCACCAGGACACTTGTGGGAGCCAGACTGCAGTTTTGCATGAAAGGACCTGGGGGTCCTCATGGGCATCAGGCTGAATATGGGCTAGCAATATGGTCTTTCTGTAAAGAAGGCTAATGGTATCCTGGGCTTCATTACGGAAAGTATTGCCACCAGGGAGGTGATCCTTCCCATCTACTTGGCACTGGTGAGGCCACTCTTGAGTGCTGGGTCCAGTTATGGGCTTCCCAGTACAAGAGAGACATGGACAGAGTGCAATGAAGGACCAAAAAAACAATGAAAGAATTGGAGAATCTCTCCTGTGAGGAAAGGCTAAGAGAACCAGGACTGTTGAGCCTACAGAAGGGAAGGCTTATGGGAACATTTCTCAGTGTGCATAAATACCTGCAGGAAGGGTGCAAAGAATACAGAGCCAGACTCTCTGTAGTTGGACCAGGACAAGAGGCAGGTGGCACAGACTGGAAGATGGGAAGTTTCCTCTGAACATCAGGAAACACATTTTTGTTATGCAAGTGCCAAAGTACTGGCACAGGCTGCCCAGAGAGGCTGTGGAGTCTCTTCCTGGGAGATACTCAGGAGCTCACAGGACATGGGCTTGAGCACCTTGCTCTGCGTGGCCCTGCTGGAGTAGGGGTTGGACCAGATGGCTTCTGAGGTCCCTTCCAACCTCAGCCATTCTGTGATCTGTAGTGTTGGTCTAGATCCTAGTGTCTTGAATGCTACAATTGGTTTGGAGCAATAATCCGAAATGAGGTAAGTATTTCACTTGGCAAATTCTCTGAGGTGTGGAACAGAGGAGCTTGCTTCAATGTCTGTTCCTTGTTGCATACAGACACAAGTTAGTATATATGTCTGTGAGCCAGGATACATTATCTTGCATTGATAAAAGCAGCACAGAGCTTGCCTTAGTTCAAGGCACAGGTGGTCAGCACAGACTAGCATGTCTGAATACACCTCTCTTTGGTGTACAGTTCAGTAGCCCACCAGTTGCTCTCCCAGCCATCTTGTCTGAATTAGCTACTTGAGTCACTTGCATGCACTGTTCAGTCCTGGAGTGATGCAAATCAGGTGTGACCTCGGATCCTTACGTACTTCTATGATGATGCTGTTTGAGGTAGCACTCCACAGTAATGCAACACCACACTTTACAGTTTTGTTTGTGAGGAACTTGGAGCCTGAGCAGAAAACTTGGCCAGAAGCATACTCAGCATTGTATTAAAGATGTATTGCTGAAAGAATGGCTACTACATCATGCCAAATTCACACTGCAGTGACAGCTCAAGAGCAAAAAACTGAAAGCAGCACCAAGAAGGATCAAAGCTGTTAATATTCCTGCCAGAAGTGCTCTGCTCTACAGCTGCTGACTTGCAGTGCTGAAGCCCTCATCTGTGAGATGTCTAGCACATCCCTGTGAGCATCCAGGTGCTTATGAGGACAAGCCCTATGTAATACTCCTCCATCCATGTTGGCCAGTGCTACCTTAAAAACAGTGCTAGCTGCTCAGAATGGTTGGAGGGAAGTGGTGTGCATTTGTGAGTTTGAACTCACATCCAAGAATTTCAGTCACTTCTGGCTGTCTTCCACCTTATACCTCACTGCACACTGTAGGAAAAATCTTTCATAATAGAGAAGCCCCCAGACAAGACTATCCAGATATCCACACTGTAGAGAATCTTAATGTGAGAGAAAATCCCTTTGTGGAATATGGAGAGGGCAATAGGATTTTGGACGGACACTGTTCTGCGGTTTAATAACCTTGTGCAGAATAAGCCCTCGTGCATATAAGCAATCCTCTGCACGTAGGGGCCTGGGACTTTACACTGCTTTTTAAAGCAAGAGCAATATGGGATTAGATCATCTCCATTATGTTTTTTTATGTGCTTTCAATGTAATGGAAATTTTAATTGAAACTCTGACTTTGCAAACTTTTGATGTTTAGAAGACATTAGAATTTGTCCCTTTACGGTGTGTCACAGGAATAAAAAGGAGAAAGAACAGGAGAAAGCAGTTAATCACCTTCTTTCTGAATCAAGAACTGTAAATTCTGCTGATGTTTGGAGAAGGAATCTTCACAAGACTTTGGCTCTTTCCCTTGCAGTTTCTGTCTGGAGTCATAATGGGACAGACTAGGTCAGACAACTGCTGTGATTAAGTTAATGTGGTACATTGACTCATCAGCTGTTAGGTGAGAGAACAGCCACCACATGATAATGAATTAGTTAGATCGAGGGCACCTGTAACATTATTACATTTTACTTGCAATATCCAGAAGCCAGCACTGCTGTGCAGACGGGAAACCCACAGTGACGGGAGAGGCTCAGGGATGAGCTCTGCACGGATGGGGCTGAGGCTGCAAATGCATGGCCCAGTATTCTTTGTCTTCAGAAAAAGTAGTTGTCCTTATGGATTTACATGATTCCCCACTGCGCTTATAACAAAGCAGAAAATGAGTATGTCCCAAACCTGCAGAAAAAAAACGAATGGTTTGGAGTTGAACTTTTGGAGAAGGGGCTAAATTTACAATTTGAGCACCAGAGAATGCAAATTAAGTACTGACCAAAGATGCATTTTAGTTACAGTCACAAATCAGATTTCATTTATGCCCAAACACACGCCTCCAGAATGTCCTCAGAAGAAGTGTAAATACAGGACGAGGCGCGGTACTGCAGGCTGTATACTGGGTTTTTGTTCATCCCTTTCTATATGCCCTGCAGCTGGCGGTAAGCTGTGTGCCTTCGCGATGGATAAGCGAACACCCACACTTCATTTATTATGGAAGAAACTCCGAGAGACTTTGCTGGTGTTTTGCTCGAGGTCACGCCGGCTCCGCCCGGTCACCGAGGTGCGGCAGGTGCCGGCAGGCCGCAGTCCTACGGCTCTCTCAGGGCAGACGGAGCGACAGCACAACTTGTCCCGCCCAGCCCTTCCCTCTAGCGCCGGGTCTAGCACGGAGCTCTCGCACGGCGCCTCGCTGGCACGCGGGCGGCCGCGGGCCCTGACGGGACAGAGGCGCGAGGCAGCTCCTCGCGGGCAGGCAGTGGACAGCCCACCCTTCGCCGGTGAGCGCGGAGCGCGGCCCCTCCTCCGGAGGGCGAGGCGGGGCGAGGCTGAGGAGGGGCGGTGGCGGCGGCCCCGCCCGGCGCTCGCACCCCCGGGCGGCTCAGCCCCGCCGCACCTCCCCG